>PVIR01006264.1:0-66800 GCA_004026965.1 Petromus typicus | reverse complement strand
AAAAAAAAAAAAAGGAAAGAGAAATACAGTGGCTTAGGTAACATTGGAACAATGAGAAGTCACAAAATGAACAAAACCATGACCAACCAATAAGATTACAAGTATAAATGCTTAGTTAATACAACCAGAAATCAAGTCATGTAACAACCGTACAAAAATTTTCAGTCTGGGATCTTTTCCAGGAGAAGTGAGTCAAGGTCCTGGCCCTCCACCCTGGGAGACTGGCACTTACTTAGAATATCAGACGGATGCCGACTTAGAATATCAATCACTGCTGTTTATCCTACAAGGGTGGGTTCATTTTTTCTTCCAGCAACACTATCCTCCATATTGGCTCCTTCTCTATGATCTTTCCAGGGCCAGCCTGTCTACCTGCAAGATGTCTAGCTTACCTACCTATAACACTACGATAGGCAGAGCCATATTCTACATGCAATTTGCTCAGCCTCATATGCTAGAAATATGGTATTAGTATGGTTTAGGTTGCTTGATAACATCCCACACTCTAATAGATAAAATGACTTGCTCTATTTGTACTTCTCTTAACATTTCATAAAGTGTTGGGAGCAATCCTATTTGAGAAAATTAATTGGACAATTGGGACTATGACTGGGTTGAGCTTTCCTGCCTGCAGGCCAGCTATGACACACCTGGACCTGAGGACTTGACTCTATCTTCACCTCTGAGTGACGTTACACTTATTACATTTGATGTTCCGAACATGCTACCCTTTGAGCGACCTGTTATATTTGTTAGACCTGAGATACCAGCTGGCTGAGTAACCTGTTATATCTGTTACTTCCGACGTACTGAAACTACTGCCCTCTGAGTGACCTGCCACATTGCTCGCTCCGGAAGTACTGAATAAAAGGTGTGGCAAGCTCGAGTCTGCCATCTTTGCTGCCCAGAGTAGCATGGGTCAGGCCCAAGCTCAGCTTCTTCTCTGCCTGATTACTAATTACTTCACCATGTGCCACTGGACTTACAGGAGACTAGAACTTAACTGAAAAAGTTCTAGTATGTTCCTATCCCCTCTTCACTACAATAAAGGAGTTTAGTGCTTCTTTTTTAACTTAGTATCTTCAGTGTGTATGGACTCAATTCTGTGAACCAAATCGAAAACATAAGATCCAAAGATTTTTGGAAAGATTAGTAATTAATTAATGCCAAACCTGAATTTACATTCAAAATTCCCACGTTTTTGGACCACTGGCTATCTACCTATCACCCACAGGTCGTGCTGGGAACTATACCATGCTGGTGTTGTTCAGGCTGCCGAAAGACACATGCACAGAAGTTATCATAATAGGTCCTCCTAGCTTTACATTTTACTACAATTTTCAATTTTCAGTGACAAATGAATGCTGATAATAAAACTCCTAAATGAATATTGACAATTCAGATGTGCAAAGAGTTTTTAAAATTCGAATTTAAAATAAAATCTTACTGGATATTCATTAGAAAGCTAAACTGGAGTATCTCTTCCTTTTATTATTCTATATCCTTGTAGGCCAGGAAAGAAAATGTATTCCATTTTATGGAACTGTCATTTCCTTTTGCATTAGAAAGTAAATCTTCATTTCTTTTGAAGACACTCAGAGTAATTTCTGATCGTATCATCAGTGTCTCATCATACAGGATATTTGTAGCCTCAAAGATGGATGTTTAAGATAATGTTATGACATTTGAAGCAAAACAGATAAAAGATATTTAAAAGATATTCATGATGATGTGATCCCTTTTATAAGTGAGTCATTCACCTATTTATGACTGTTATAAGATATATTCATGTATCTGTTCAATAGACTTTTATTTGAACACAAAAACTATTTCTTAGTCATCTTTCCTCCCTCAGAACGTTGTAAATGATCAGTTGTGCATGTGAGAAGAGTTTATCAAACATTTGTTTAATTGAATTATTCATTTTGCTCAGATCCTGTGTTTAATGCTTCTGGATAAAGAGCTCTGAGACCTTAAAGTAATGAGTGTAAACACTAAACTGAATTCAGATTCTTAAAACTATCCTATAGTAGGTTAAAATGAAGATATTATCCAAATTGACTTTCCATAACGTTTGCCTTTTTAATGAGCACTGTGTTGTGATTCCAGGAACTGTTCTCCGTGGAGGCTTCTTCATCGCTCTACTCATGGTCAACATGGAAAGGATAGTAAGTTTTTATAAGGTATTTGATCATGCACCAAGGATCAAGATATGCTGTCTTCTAAAAACAAGGGACAACTGTAAGCAAAGCCCTACCCAAGAAGGCCTAAAGCGGAAAACAATGGATTCTATATCTTGAAAACTCTGTTAAGGACTTATGAGATGTGGTACTAAGTCCTACAAGCTCCGCTCTTGCTGCTTCTCACCTGGAGATGAGGACAGATGAGAAAACTGAGACAGAACGGGTGAGTTGCTTTTCCCCAAGGTCGCACAGCTGGGAAAGGGCCGGGCTGTGGTTTGAACTCACCCTGTCTGGCTGCACTCTTTACTTTCCAAGATGAACCTTCCTTCCAAAGGAGTCGATAAACTTCCTTTACCTTATGTAGTAAATTAAGACTTTTCCCATCATGACTAATTTGTCTTGTGTTCCATTCCCTTCTCACTGGATAAACTTATTCATATACTCTATTGTTAAAGATTCCCCACTCTAAAATGAACGTGGGAATCAAAGAGCTTTGTTTAATACTGGGTTGACAAAACAGACAAGCAATCTGTCTTGCTTATTTTTACTGTTTGTTTCTCAATGTTTAGGTCTCTATAATTTGAAATTAACTCACTCACAGTGGCTCTAAGCCTATCTTAATTACTTCTTTACTGCTAGGACAAAATATGAAACATCCAGAAGTTGGAGGCAAAGTTTATTTAAACTCTGTAGAGGTTTCAGTCCACTGCTGGTTGGCTCCAAAGCAGGATGGCACGGCAGAGGAGAAATAGTTCACGGCAGAATAGGTAAGAGGCAGCGAGCGGTGAGCTTCTTTTCTCTTTTATTCCATTACAAGCTACAAGCCTATTGGTTGGTGTCACCCACACCCAGGGAGGCTTCCCATTATCCATATTCAGAACTATGTTAAGATAATCAATGGACTAATCCGGTTATCAAACCTTTAATGCGGTGCCACACTTCCATAATGCAGGCACTTCCCCAAACCCCACCTATGAGCACGTGAAGCTTTTGGGTCATTTTAGATATAAAGTATAGCAAAGCTCCTATTACAACTATTTTAATGAAAAAGACCCCCAAATTTTCATAACAAAATGAATACAAAACAATGACAGTTAAGATACTGGGTATGATAATCTTGCTGGTGAGGATGTGAGGAAATTTTTTCTCTTCTTTTTAGAAAATCAGTTAAGTTTATTGGTACATTTTAGATATATATATGACAGCATTCATCATAGGGAGGTTGAACTTGTACACGATATACCTTGATGCTTCTTTTTTTCCCAATTCCAATTCTCTCTCTTCAACCTTTCTTGCCCTCCTCACTTATAAATCTTTGTTTCTACTTTATCCTTCATTTCTTGTGGGCATAGAAATGACCAATGTATAAATAGGTCACAGATGTGTAAATATGGTATCTTTTCTCTGGTCTGAGAAAATGAAGATGTAAATGAGTTCTAGAATGTATGTTATATATTGTGAAATAGAAAATACTCAAAGCAAAATGGGATGAAGGGGAAAAATAATGATATTATAACAAAAAAGAAAGGAAACAAAGCTTATGTATATAGGAGGCGGGGGTGGTAGGGTGGGTAGGGGAATGGGAAAAAATGAGAATTAAATTGTGTCATATACTGATACAAATTCTCATTGTTGAATGCGATCATGATGTGTATATGTAATGTACTAATAACGATTTCAACTTAAAAAAAAAAAAGACGTGAGGATAGAGTGTCAGAATCAGACGACAGACCTGCTGTCAAAGACCTATTTTTCAGAGATATTTTTAAAAAAACAATAAAACCCCATGAAAAATGGATCTGACAGCTACTAGAGGAGATAATCTAAGATAAATAGGAATTAGTACAAAATCAAAAGACAGGGAAAAATGGGATAAAAACTCATACTTTATGAACTAAATTTTATAGGCATAGAATATATTAAAAATACTAGATTTCTGATTACTATGTGTTTCTGACATTTTATAGACCTTTAGTTCAGATATAAATGTGCAGTCGACCCCACACTGAGCACTTCCACTGCAACTAAGCCTAAGTAACGTGAAAGCCTTTTGAAAAATGTCATGGAAAATGCTATGATTCATCTACTTACAATGGAATTAAAATTCTGGAAATATGCTGCCGATTTCTTTGTTCTTAAAGAGGATTGAATTGTACAAAATAAATGTATTGTCTGTTATTTATGACTCAAGCCTAACATATTTCTTGGTAAATGAATAAAAAGTTTATGTAACTATTAATCTGACACCTAGTATTTTACAGTAATAAAAAAGAAAGTGTTGATGCTTTATAATTTGAAAGAATTATAAAATTTGAAATTTTGAATTTGAAAGAAGCCCATACAATGGAAAGCTATCATCTCACAGACCTGTCACAATTCTCATACCAGATTAAACGTGCTGTGACTTAACTTTCAAATACCACCAATGACCCTTCAACAGAGCTTATGATACTTGAAATGCTCTTTGGGTAAAATAATGGCTGTTACTCATGGAATATTCTAAGTTCCAAGTCTGAAAAGTATGTAAATAAATCCAATTACAGTCCCTAAGGCAGCTGTATGATTAAGGTCTGAGTAACAAACACCCTTTGAAATGAGCAGATTCAATGGATTCATGACTGAGATCACCATTTTGGGAAGAAGTCACTTTTTATTAAAGTTGGCCTCTGAGAAGTTTCTGACACATCCACTTTATTGACTTGCTCACTCACTTATTCTTTCAACAAAGATTATCAGTATCCTACTCTGTGCCACACATTTGATGTGTACAAAAGTGACCAAAGTAGATATAGCCCTGCTGCAAGGGATTCACATTCAGTTAAGCAACTTGTGTGCTGCTACACATGTGCTTTGAAGGAACAAATTGTCCCCTCTCCAGGCCCTGCCGCTCAAAGCATGTTTTCCATAGAGGATATTTGTAGTGTGTTAGTCAGCTTTTCATCATTGTGACAAAATACCTGAGGGAATAACTTCCAGGAGGAAGGATATATTTTGGATGAAGGTTTCAGAGATTTCATCCATGGTCAGCTGGTTCCATTCTCTTAGACTTGTGATGAGGCAAAATTCATGGGGAAGGATGTGGTGGGTGAAAGCTGCTTATGTTAGGTCAGCTAGGAAGCAGAAAGAGGGACAAAGATCCTGAGAGGAAAGGACAAGATATACCTTTCAAGGCAAATCCCCAGTGATCTACTTCCTCCAACCTGGCTCCACCTGCTAGCCCATTCAGCTATGAAGTCATCGATGGATGAATCCAGCCACAAGGTTAGCAGCCACTTCCTGATGCCTCCCCCTCAACATATGAGCCCACTCTCAACATAGGAGCCTTCCAGAGAAACTTGGAGATTTAAATCACAGCACCTTCCCCTTGACCTCGCCCTGCAGAGAAGGCAGAGAGCAATATGGTGGATAGCAAGGAGCTGGAGAAGAAAAGGAGAGTAGAGGAGCTGCTGGCTGAGAAAACGGCTGTTGATGGTGGGTGTGGGGACAATGGAGACTGGGAAAGTCACTGGAACCATGTAAAGAAGTTCCTCAAGTGATATGGACCCTTCACCCACCCTGATTTTGAACTGAGAGCACTGAATTTCTCTAGTCTTTGTTAAATTTATGTAAAGTTCTAGTCATTGGAGCTGATGGCTAGGATATGATCTCCTGAAAAATCTGGCATTATCTAATTATAGACAGAGTCATGTCATAGACATGGACACTATAGGTGTTTCCAATCTAAAGAGACAGTTTTTATTTAGGCCTAAAAAGGTTGGAAGACCTAAGGTTGAAGTTGCTGCAGAGTTTTTAAAGGAAAGAATTCCTATGGTAATGTTGTTCTACATTTCAACAAGATTCAAGATTTTCATGACACTTTCTATTGACAATTTCATATTATTGTTTGTGGACTGGACTCATACCCAAAAGATGGAGAAGAGGAATGCTGATATCTCTTCTAAATTATGATGATGATGTGGTAGATCCAAGCTCCACTGTCCCTCTGATCGATGGGGGACCAGATCGATGGGGGACCAGGAAATGCTTGGGTGATTCCCCCTGGAATGGCTGCTTGTATGAATGTACATTGAAACCCTATCCGTCACGGGTTAATTTTCCTATGTGCACCATTGCATCTACGCCCAGGCTACCAGAGCATTGGACTGAGTATGTAAAGATGTTGCAGTGGCCTAAAGAACAGCTTTTTGGAGAGGGTATTCAACTAGATGGAGATGACCTTGAGCATATTCAGTGGATTTTTCAAACATTTCTAGAGAGAGCATCATAATACATCAGCGGTGTTACAGACAGGCTCATTCAGGGCTACTAAAATGAATCATTCCTGCAGTTGCTTCCACAAAGCCAGTCATCGGAGCTCTGTATGCCACAGAGGTTTTCAAAATAGGCACAAGTGCAAACATTCCCCTTAATAATCGCCTGGTATTCAGTGATTTAGACGGGCTGTACATTTGCACATTTCAAGCACAGAAAAAGAGGAACTTCCCAGCTGGTAGCCAACTGCCTCAAAACATTCAGTTTTCTCCATCAGCTAAATTGCAGGAGGTTTGGTATTATCCAACCAATAGTGCTTCTGTGCAGATGAAATCTCCAGCTATCACAGCCACATTAAAAGCGAAAAACAGAACACTTTACTTACAGTCAGTAACTTCACCTGAAAAATGAGCAAGGCCAAATTTTTCCTAAACTTTGAAAGAATTAGGACTTGTTGATGGACAAGAATGAGCAGTTGCTGAAGTTGCCACACCACAGTATACTCAAATTGATTTTAGTTCTAAAGAAAATAAATCTGCACATAATAGACAGTTTATGGGAACAATTACTTCATGGATGTAAGAAATTGAATTTATGTCATTTTTAGCATTAGTGTTGCTGAAATTTCACTTTCTTGGAGTTTTAAAATATAATGAAGCATTCTTTTTTTGAGAGAGAGAGACAGGCTGTTGAAGTTCAGGCTGGCCCTGAACTCACTATGTAGCTCAGGCCAGCCTTGAACTCACAGCAATCCTCCTGCCTCTGCCTCCTGAGTGCTGGAGTTACAGGCCACCATGCCCAGTAGTGTGGTGTTTGGTAGTGACTGCTGGGATTATGGGTGTGAGTCACCACACCTGGCATTGTGGTATGTGGTTCCTGGGGATCAGGGATCGAACTTGGGAACTTGGCATTTGCAAGGCAGATGCTAGAACTACTGAGCTAAATCCCTGGCCTGAAGCACTCTTTTTTAACTTTATAACTTTCTCTTTAAGATACAATTCAGGGGTCAGTTCTTGTAAACAGATGTGTTGGTTAGTGATATGTGAAGCCTGGAAAGATTCTGAGGAAGCATAGAGCTTCTTTTCGAGGAGGAGGCAAACACACTCTTGTGTGTGAATTTTGTTATTATGGTCAAAACACATCTCTCAGCTTTCATTTCAGTACTCACATATATGAAAGATGTCTCTTTAAGGGAAATGAAATTAAGTTTTAAGTAACTTTAAATAATATAGCCTGACATCCAGAGTAGATTGAATATAGGCTATTACTCAATGTAATATTCATGTAATCATGGCTGTTGAAACCAGTATTATTACAGTTTATCTTTTCCATAATAATTTGTAAACAGTGTTATAGCTGAATACTTAGGGATGGAAATAGGGAATATTTTCATGTGTATATTTGCAGGGCCATAGAGGCCATTTTGCACAAATTTAAGCCGACATGGCTATATTTTTAAAACCTAAAATATAGTTATCACTGATGCACTATTTATTAATAAAGTCACATGCTGTCTACTTTTTTCAAAAAAAAGACATTTAAGCCACAATAATGCATCTCATGAGAAGTTGCTCACAGTGCGAAAAGTTCAAAATATTATCTGAGTGGAGGCAAATAAAGCAAATGAACACGTCGTCTGCAAGGCTGTGAAAAGTTGAATCCTCCCGAAGGCTTCATTGGTCAATTGGGATTATGGGTGTGAGTCACCACACCTGGCATTGTGGTATGTGGTTACCATACCATGACCAGAAGGCTCTGGTCAAAATGCTCAAGAACAAAAGGAGTTTTTGTTCAGCCTCTTTAGTGTTTCTCGGTTCCTTGCATCTGTGAAATTCGTCGGGACACTTCAGATTCATTCCCTGGCTGCATGTGGCGGTGGGTGCCCACAGTTTTAGCTACTTGAGAGGCTGAGATAAGAGGTCACTTGAGCCCAGAAGTTCAGGCCCAGCCCCGACAACAGCGCAAGACCATCTCCAAAGGAGCAGCCCCTAGTGTTACTATGGTTGACAGTAATTCATTGTATATTTCCAAACAGCTGATAGAGGAGATTTTAAATATTCCCAACACAAAAAATGATAAACATGTGAAGTGATGGATATGCCACCTCTTATGATCTGATAATTACACTTGGTGTGTATGAATTAAAATGTTGTAATCCATAAATCTGTGCAATGACTGTGTATCAATTAAACATCTTAAAGAAAAATTTTAAAAGGGATATTCAAGGGAGAGTGATCCTCAAAAGTCAAGAACCACTCGAGATCCAATAACATATTTATTACACAGGAACTTCTCCCTCTGATGAATCAAGACTTCGCTGGAAAATTTCCTGCACTAACGGGATTTCTCTTAGTTGCTCCCTGGAGCGGCCATGTCCCATCTTTTCTGTGCTGTAACTCACATTTAAGTAAGCAGCACTCCCACAGGCATGCTCAGACTTTAATGAATCAAAAACAATTTCTGTGTGTGCAGCTATAAAGCACTGCAATTATTTGTCATGGCCCAGAGTTATTAAATGTAGATCAGTAACAAGCAATGCCGTCAGTTGTACATAATTCTGGGTAAACTGGTGATCATGCCACATCACAAACCTGATAGATTTTAGGTGACTGAGAGTTATGTTACTTGGGGGAGTAACCTTAGTTCTATTCAAGGACATTTTTAAAATAAACTGTTCACAAATTGCAGCTCTCCCACTCCTGGGAGGCATGCATTTCCGGGACACATCTCACAAGTGCTGAGAGCCATCTCCTCCTTTACACAGAGATTATCAAATAGCAAGAGGAAAGTGGAAAAGGAAAAGGGAGAGAAACAATTTTTATTTGAAATGGAAAGATGTAGTGAAGAAAATTGTGAATAGGGGCCAGGGATTTAGCTCAGTGGTTCCAGCATCTGCCTGGCAAGCTCAAGCTCCCAACTCTGATTCTCAGTAATCATATTCCACAGTGCCAGGCATGGTGGCTTATGTCTATAATCCTGGCACTCAGGAAGCAGAGGCAGGAGGATTGCTGTGAGTTCAAGGATGGCCTGGGCTACATAGTGAGTTCAGGGCCAACCTGAACTACAAAGTGAGACTCTGTGAAAAAAAGAAAGAAGAAGAAAGAGAGAGAGAGAGAGAGAGAGAGAGAGAGAGAGAGAGAGAGAGAGAGAGAGAGAAAGAGAAAAGAAAGAAATAAAATTGTGACCAAAAAGAAATATGAGACCTGGAAAGAAATGCAGTGTGTTAGCACACCACATTCTTGACTTTCCCCAACTTAGCCTGGGCTGTGGCTTGGGAACAAGGGGAACAACTTGACCTTGTCCTTCATCCAGAAGGTCACAAGTCTGGAAGGGGGGAGCAGATAGCTTAAGTAGGAGCAGCATGTCTTAAACTTACCGTGCATATGAAGTTAGAGAAGAGCCACTCAATAACCAGTACCAGTCACTAGTGCCCCTCCCCAATCCGCTGGAAAAAAAGGATTTACTGCTTCAGAAACTTCAAGAGTGTAGGGCACGGCTACAGAAAATGGGTTACTGGAGGTTCATGCTCCAAAGGGACCGTGGGACCCCAGCCCCTTCCTTTCTCTTAGCTCCGGTGTGTCGTGAGATGAGCAGCTTTGACCTACCATGTGCTCCCTGCCATGATGCTTTGTGTCACCACAGGCCCAAAGACAACAAGGGACCAGAGACTGACACCTCTGAAACTATAGCCAAAATAAACCTTTCCTCCTATAAGTTGATCTGCCTCAGGTGCGGTGTCACAGTGACATACATGTGACTGACACAGTTATCTGAGATTGGCTCATAGAAGAGAAAGTGGAAGGAATTTATCCACTCTACTGAATCTGCTTTATAATTCCTAGACTGTTTGAACCCACTGTGGTAATTTCCATTAAAGATTAATTGGTTGACCATTAAAATTTTCTATGGACTATAATTATCTTGATAATAGGACATGAGGAATGGATTTGAGCCCCAGTATGTCTCTCTGGTACCTACTCTGTTGCATAGTATTCCTGTCTGTCCTGAGTTCGGCCAGTGATTCCAATACCACTGATTGTGGTTCTAGTCTACACCATCGTACCTAAGGCAGAGTGGAATGGGCAGTCATAGACTCCTCTCACTAACCTTCTTCTCTAAGAATCAGGCAAACTAAGTAAATGCAGAAACTCCATCCTCAAGACATCAGCCCTCCAGAGGCAGCAGCCAGCGAAGTTACCCTCCTGACAAGGCCCCAGTTCTCAGAGATGGAGAACGAGGGCAACTCCATGAAAGGCTTGGCCTCTGAGACCTGGCTGAGGAAGGAAGTCCAGGCTTGGCTTGCTTGCTTGCTCTTGCGTGGCTCTGGACATATTGTTATGGAGGCGACAACTTGTCCACCACGGGGCTCTCACGATAGAGCAAATGTAATGGGGAGACGCTCTTTAACCTGTAAAATACCGCACAGCTAGACAGATCATCATGAGCTTCATGGCCAGGGTTTTTAGAAGGAGAAGCAATATCTCTTTTCCAGCCAATATTTTCTGTTGATCCAAACAACTCTGGTGCCTTTGCCTCATTCTTAGTTATTTTCTCTCCTCTCTGAGACAAAATACCCAACACCCAAAGTTAAAGGAGGTGTATTTGGCTCTCAGTTTAGAGAGGTTTCAGTTCATACCTGGCTCCAAGGCAGGGTGGCCTGACAGAGGGTCAGTGGAGAGGAAAACTAGTTCAGGGTAAGCAGGTAAGCGACAGCATGTTAGGTCTCTTTCTGCCCCTTATATCTGATGCACGCTGCCCACTGTGGGACAAGTGTAGTGCTCACAGCCTTAATCCCAGACTGAACTTTACTGAACCAGTCAGTGGCCTGATTTAGCAACCACACACTGTTTAGTTTTTTTTGAGACAGAGTCTCGCTTGTAGTTTAGGCTGGCCCTGAGCTCACCACGTAGTCCAGGCGAGCCCTGAACTCCCAGCAATCCTCCTGCCTCTGCCTCCCGAGTGCTGGGATTACAGGCATGACCCAACACGCCCACAACTGTAGTATGTGGTACTGATTGCTGGAGGACACGGGTCTTCACACCTGGCATTGTTGAATGTGGTTACCGGGGATTGAACCCCTGAATTTGCGCTTGCAAGGTAGATGCCCCAGTTACAAACTTTTGATCCTGGAACTACACACTCTAGATCCAGCCCTCTCTGCAAAGCCCATCCTACGACTGCATGAGGCTTTGGGGAGACATCTGGACACCAGACATAACACCCCTAAACTCAGAAAATCAGGCTGGAGCCTGTGCAGTTGCGAGTGGGTGCAGCCTTCTTTACAGGAGCTAGTTCATTCCCTAAGAGGGACATGTGGTGGAGGAAGACCCTTCTCAGGGTTCACTGACTCCTGCCCATGGTCTCTCTCTGAGTCTTAGACAGAGGCCCTGCTAGGCAGGTCGCATACTACTGAGCCCCAGAACTGTCTAACGTGAGGGTCTTGGTGGAGAGAGCAGGAAGTACAGGGCCCAGGCTGCTGGGCCCCACCCCGCAGCAAGCCCCGCCCCTCGTCCTCGGCTTTCCTCAACAGTGTCCTTTTGTAGAGAGCCTGGGGCTGCTTCTAAGAGACTTCTAAGCTCCTCCAAGATGTGATAATTAAACGTTCATGTATTTAACACGTTTGTTTCAAACCCTGCCTCAGGATACATCAAACCCCCTTATCTGTGGGATACACCCCAAGACCCCAGGGGTGTCTGCAGCCGCAGCACAAAAGCCCTCCATATTCTGTTCTTTCTCTTATATATACACAACTGTGTTAAAGTTTAATGATAAATTAGGCATAAGAAGGGATCAACAATAGTACCTAATAATAAGAGAGCCATTATACTGTTCATGCTGTAATAAAATTTATATAAATGTGAACTCTCCGTTGGAAGGGTCAAAATAAATATAAACATTTTAGGACAAATAAGTTCACAGAAAGTGAAATAAGGAGTGACTGTGTACAGCAAACCAGGCGACCTGAAATCATCTAGCTCCAAAATAATCAGAAAACGTGGATCCAGTCAAACAAGTCTCATTTAGGCATGTGTGAACGCTGGAAGAAAGTAAGAAAAGTCTGTGGTCCTAAGCGACGTGCTTAGCCACTCAGCACGAGTGGCTGTGTGCCTGTCACAGTCGCTCAGGGTGGGAGCTGCAGGGTTTGAGGACATGGAGTTTTAGTGGAGATTTCGGGTGTAGTGCTCAGAGCAGTTCGGTTTGCGACCAGAATTCTGGGAAGCCTGAAGTTCGTGAACCGAGGCCCCACTGTAATCATGGATCTATCATGTGGGCTCTGAGAATCGCAGCTGGGCAGTAAACAGTACTTCCCAGGGCAGATAACAGAAACAAAGGCAAAAGCCCGGACTCGCCCAGGTGTTCGTGCACCTGAAGATAACTCCCATGTTCCTCCCTGCCCAGTTCCAGGGATCCACCTCTGTAAACAAGAGGTTCCTGAACCTTCCTCAGCCCGTCCATTGTGGTCTGTGCTTTCCCAGTCTTCCATTTAAAATGCGCCCTCTTCCTCCAGTTCATACCACCAGGTAGCACCCTCTAACTTGTTTAGCAGCAAAACTTTAAAAAACAAAAGGGAAAGAAAAAACAAGTCTCCCGAACCTTATAAGCCATTTCCTCCTCCGTATGGCTGTTGTTGACTTTATTCCTTTAAGTTTTATGACCCTTGTTTCTATAGAATCCTATGTATTTTTCCACCCAGACATGCTAAGTTGCAAAACTGTCAGTACTTTGCTCTTCATCTGGAAACCCGCTAGCTTGCTCACCCGTTGTTCACACCACTAGGAAGCCCAAGGCCTTTGGCCTCAGATATAAAACTGGGGCCTCATCTTTGTTCTTTATTCTGATGGGTGGGTGTTCTTTATTCTGATGGGTGGGTGCGCACCTAAATAAATTCTCCTCTTTCACCCGCTGTTATCAAAGTGATCAACATAAAATTGTACAGCATATTTACCATCTATTTAAAAAAAATTTCTTAAGGTTACTAAGGATTTTGAAAATATTCCAAATATTTTTATATTACTTTCAGTCACAAAAACCGAGTCCAGTTTTTTTTAAAATAGAAGAACTTCCAAGCGAAAACAATTCATATAAGTATAGTGTAACATTCTGTGTTTAAAAGTATGTCATTCATACAAAAAAAGAAAAAAATCAGAATACTTCTGTGTTGAATTCCTTAACTATACTTTTTAAAGCAATTTGCTTTTTTCTCGACAGTAAAAGTAGACCACATATAGGCAACTCACTGAAACAGCCTACAAACAGTACAGGGTATATATTAAGGTTAGATCATAGGAAGCTTGATTTTATGTTCTACTGATTAGGTTATTCAATACAGTGGAATGTTTTAAATTCTACAACAGTCTAATGCTTAGGATAAAGTGGGATTGAAATAGAAATATAAGAAAGTAAGAGCTGAGGAGAGAGGAGGGGGGTGGGAAAAAAAGAAGAGCCAAGCTATATTACAGATAGGTACACATTCCCTATGAGTGTGACTTTTATGTATATCAAGTGTACCGATAACATTAACTTCAAAAATTAAATAAAATGCATTTAAAGAGAAAATCATATCGCTGTGATCATCTGGTTAATGTAATAAGGTAATAATAATAACACTTTCGTTCTAATAATAACTCTGCTTTATGTGCTAGAGCTAGTCACTGCGCATGACTTGGTTATGAAACCCTAAGACAGACTCTGCTATTACTCTCCCTTCTTACGGAAGAGAGGAAGGAGGCTTAGCGTCTTACTGCGGTCTTAGAGCTACTTGTGCGTGTTTATCCTCCGACGGGATCTGACCCCGCCCGCCTCCCTTTGATAGTCTCACTGGAAAGCACTTAGCACTGCACTTTTCTAACTTGAATGTAGGTAGCACGTCTGACAATCCAAGCGCTGCTTTTAGTTATGGTCACACTCTTAATTATGTTTGTAGTAAACTAAAATCCTCAACAACGTCTGTTCCTGTTTCCTAAATTGCAGTTTTTCTTCCTGAAGATGGGTTTCCATAGGAGAGAGGAACGAGGGGAAAATAGGAAAACTCGGGGAGGAAGGGGTCAAGGGCCCAAAAGCAAAGGCAAGAAGCCTGGCTGGGGATCCTGGGCATTTACTTGGTGTGTTCCACAAACATGAGGCAGAGTAGGCCTGGTGTGGCCCAACAGGAATGTTTTTACACCTCAAAAACATTGTGTTGCTTTTTGTTTCTTTGATTTCTTAGAGATAGCCCTGGATGTGTGAAAGTCAGCAGATTCGACACTCCTTGGGGCGCTCGCTTCGCCTGCTTCTCCGCAGTGCGGAGCATTTATGTTTGGGAAGCCTGCCCCCTGTTGGAGGAATGGAATATGACATGCTCTGTTGCCTCGTTAATGTAACTGTGAGATTAGGACTACAAAACCCGAGGACTAATCAGGAGGAACGTGTCAAAGTTCATAAAAACTCACCGTGAAGAAGCTGAGCGAGATGCTCCCCCAAAACAGAAGCCAGGCAGAACCTTGGACCCGGAATGACTCTGGGCTTAGAGCACTGTACGTCAAAAACATCAGAAAGAGCGGTCTCAGTCTATCCTCTGCATCTGGAGCTACTCACAGGACCGATCAGAAAATGCTCTTCCCAGTCCCTTATTTACAAATGTGCGCGACCAATCGAAAGGCAGTTTCTGCTTCTTCACTTAGAGCCAGAAGCTGAGTGAGTCTTGTAAAACCTTTGTCCTAGTGCCTTATATGCACGAGGTAAAGGCCAATCCGGGTGATTTGCAAACGAAAGAGCTCTTTTGCTTTATCCTCAGGCTGCTGTGTGCCTCTCCACCAACCTGCTTCTGCCCTGTAGAGCTTCTTTGTCTTTTTTCCTTCAATGAATCTACGCCCTCACTGCCTTCTCTGTGTGTCTTGTCCAGTCCTCTATATGAGACACCAAGGACCTGGGCGAGGCCCCCCCCCCAGGTTCCCTCATTTCTGAACAGTTATTCCAGAGATTTGAGAAAAGAGTAAATAAAATGTTTGAGATGATTTATCTGAGATCCTTATATTCTAGGATAAATGGATTTCCAATTCAGAATGGCTCTAGACTCTAAAAATGTTCTAAATACACACACCCACACCCACCCACCCACACACACACACACACACACCCCAACAACGGCAGCAAAGGCAAATATTGTTCTGTGCAGTGCTCTCCCTGCAATAGGTCAGGCACTGGACTCTGATCACTGCCTTTGCAACTCCCAAGCAGGGTTGCATCTCACCTGACTGCACCGAGGGGCTCACAGAAGTGGGTCTCTCACCTTCCACCCTCACACCCGGCCTCCCATAGGTCAGCACCTAGACTATCCTTAGTTGGAGGCCACAGCTCACTGGACCCAACATAGCCAAGTTGGAGTCTTTCTCCTGGGGATCCAGAGCCTGGCCGCACCCTGCCATCAGTCCATGGTGATCCACTGGGATCCCTGTGAACCCGGAAGTCTCTGTGGAAGGGGACAGTCTTCTGCTGTGTGCAGGGACAAGTAGAGAAAGCTGGCCCTGAGAAATGGAAAATAACAGAGGACTCACAGAGAAACAACCAGGGACAACATTGCTGTTCTCCAGCTCAGTCCTCCTGAAGTGGCCCTGCTGGTTACACTGATTTGACTTATTAAAATAAGTCATTGTTCCTATTTTTAAAATGTGTATACAGCCACCTCTCAGTATCTGTGGGGATCAGTTCCAAACCCAAAATGTATGAAAATCTTCAGGTGCTCAATCCCTGATATAAAAGGGCATACTATCTCTATATATATCCTACACACATTCTTCTTTGTATACCTAGATTACATATAATACCTAATACAATACAAGTGCTATCTAAGTAGTTGTTATACTGTTTAAGTAATTGAAGGTGCAGGGGGCCTGTAGGTCTGGAAAGATAGGATAAAGGCCTGAATGAGCTTTATTAAGATCAATAGGAAAACTTACTAACAGTAGTTTCTGCCCTCACAGGTAGACCCTGCAGTCTAGAATAACTAGAAAAACAAAGGAGGGGAAAGCTGGGGGAGTTGGGACACGTGCCAGGCAATACAGTTACCAGGAAAGCCAGCTGCCCCCACTCACCCGACAAAGTACAGGGGTGATGAGAGGCAACCATGCATGGACCCTTGTTTAGTATGTAAGACACACACATACACACACCTACATATGTACACATGTATGTATGTCCTCACTTAAATGTCAGTACAATATTGCACCGCATACATACCTGTACACGTGTGCCATTTCTTATTCATTAAATTACCTTCCTAATAGGTCCTCCCCTTTCACTTATTTCTTACAAAGAAACAGGAAGAATACAAAGGGCCAGAAGGCCTCAAGAACAGACACTCAGGGGCACTGATCAGACATCCACAAGTCCCTACTTGGAGATGGGAAAGGCACCAATCCCCAGTGAAATAAGCCAGGGTTAAGAGCTCCTGGATTTTCAGCTCTGAAGCCCTCTACCACCTCACAATAGCTGTCTATTCCTCTTTTTTCCCCATCTTTTCTCCCCAAATAAATGATTCTTTATTGTACTCAACGTTGTCCTTTTTTAGTTCTTTCTTGCTGCTGAGTGTAGGATCATGGAGGGCTGTGTTTTCAGCAGAGCAGTGGCCTGGTGTGACACAAAGCAATGAGCTGTCCACCCCTGAACCTAACATAATGGCAAGAAAAATGTACATGTCTAGTACAGACACAATTTAAAAATACCCATTTGTAGTTGATTGAATGCAGGGTTGTGGGCTCCGTGGCTATGAAGGGCTGACTGCATAACTAAAGATACGAATGCTTTAAATTCTCAGCCTCAGAAGATCCTAGACAGAATCACCTCCTGGCTTTCATAAGCTGGGATCTCAATGGCCAATAACAGTCTGAGCCTTCCAAAAAACCACTCTGGCTTTTAATCCTGCACTCAGGAACTTCTGACTCCAAGAGCAGTTCTCAAAAATAAATGGGAATGGAGTGGGAGATGGAGGGTGGAGAGAGAGAAGGAAGGAAAAGGAGATTTCAAAAAGAGAACTGAAAAGACCAAGGATTTAGCTCGGCAGTCCTGGCCTCCGCCTGGCAAGTGCAGGGTCCAGAGTTTGATCCCTGGTAACCGCAGACAACAAAGCCGGGCACAGAGACTCACACCCACCAACAATCGGAATCTCATACCACACTGCTGGGCGTGGCGACTCACACCTGTAATCCCAGCACACGGGAGGCGGAGGCAGGAGGATTGCTGGAGTTCCAGGCTCACCTGGGCTACTTAATGAGCTCAGGGCCAGCCTGAACTACAGAGCGAGACACTGTCTCAGATAAAAAAGGAAAACTGAAAAACAAAAAAACAAAAAAACAGAAATAGAGCTTTTGCAGATAGGAAGGGGAAAAAGGTTTGAAGGGAGCAGGGAGAGATGTGAAAGGGATTTTTTTAAAAAAGAAAGATGTGTTACATAAAGGTACAAATTCCCCATGATAAATGCAATCATTATGTACTGCAAACATGTACTAATAAAAATCTTTTTAATGAAGCAGAAAGTGAAATTACCCTTATTTAGTACAAAGAGTCAGCAAAGATGCTATTAAATTTGATATAAATTATGAAATGGAAAAAATATTCATCAGAATGCTGAGAACACTAGTATGGGGAAATTCAAAGTGAAGGTTTGACCATTCTAGTCTATGAATTAAAGTAGACATGAAAAAGAAACTAACAGAGGTAGAGGCAGGAGGATTTCTGTCAGGTGAGTTGAAGTCTGAGCTCAGGACCAGCTTGAACTACAAAGCGAGACCCTGTCTCAAAAAAAAAAAAAAAAAAGAATATTCACATGCACAAGTCAGAAAATAAAGAAAAGTCAAAGAAAGGCTAAGTGACTGAAGTTCAAATGTACTTCTCCCAGGAGAGAGGGATGTGAGGTCAGGGGGAATAATCTACTTTCTGTGCAGCTGGATGAGTCCTATGTGCAGACAGAGGGCTGGGACAGGGCTCCTCCAGGGTCTAGTTATGGTATTTGACTTCTGATCTTCCTTCTTGCCATATGACTTGAATTTTCTCTGATTAATGAAATGTTGATAAGGAGGAGGCCACTGTGCTCCTCCTATGGTGGATCTGGTCAGGTAGACAAGGGAATTTTACAGAAGGACACCGCCACCCAACCCACGTGGCATGGGGTAGAGGAAGGGAAGGTCAGAAGGACCTTGACTCTGTATAAATGACTGTGTTCCCAAAGCACCTGTACGTCCTAGTAGTGGCATTTACCCCACATCTGTGCTACTCTTGTGAGAATCCTCCCTCCATCGTTACCCATCCAACAGCACCCTGCTCCTCGCCACAGCTCCCTCATGTTTGGTGATAAACTTGATCTCTCCCCTAGTGCAACAGTCAGGTCACTCTCACCTGTTACAACAGTGAATCAAGTTTTCCCTACTGCAAGAACCAAGGTCAGAATAATGTTTTTATTAAAAAAAAAAAGACAGACCCCAAACCCAGGCCCAGCCTAGCCTGGACAGCACAATATACATCTTCTAGAATCAAAGGGACACCATCAGGATCTTATTTCTTAGGGTCCTGGGGTGCAGGGGTCCAGCACCAGATTCAAGGGCATGCTACTCTCTTCCAATATTTTTTACCATTCCTTAGACTTAGAAGAAAGAGGAGAAATCTTACACATGGGTGCAATAGTATTGGTACATGGAATACACCAAAGTGTAAAATATACCACAGTATTTCAGTGAGCATTCCATTATCAGTAAAATTAGCTAAAATCAGATTCTTAATCACTTCCACATTAATACCCTCTCAGAATGCCACAAGATGGAGACATACTCTTTGTATAAATGGCTGTGTTCCCAAAGCACCTGTACATTCTACTAGCGGCATTTATCCTACATCTGTGCTGCTCTTGTGAGAACCTGGGCCCCTCTAGAGATGCCAGGTGGAAGTAGGGACGGAGAGTTCTTAGCAGAGTTGAGCACAGATCTCTACAATCAGGTTATCACCCAAAAAGCATTAGACCCAGTGCTGGCCATGAGACTCTGTGGATAATATCTTGGTTCCTTAGATATCCGATATCATAATAAATTATTAAACTTGTGCTCATAACCTTTCAAAAATACGAATTCTTTACTGTCATCTTTTGATCAAATTGTATTTTATCTTCTTCCTCAATATCATCATTTGATCCCAGTAAAAAGGATTTAAGAAAGTCAATGTAACCTGATCTCTCAGAACAGAAATTTCACTTTCCCATTGGCAACCACCGTGGACAGAATAGTATACAGCCCTCATGAAGTTCTTCAAGGACATGGATGCATATTTGTGTTCATTTATGAGATATACAAATGAATACTGCTTTCCTTCTGTTAAGATATGAAAGGCAAATAATTATGGCTTATATTTGTTCAGGTTTTTGAGTATTTAGAATAGTTTACAAAGTGCTCTACATTTGGTCTTTCTACTAACTTGAGAGCAAGTAAGAATTAATCATGGGATGATTTTTATAGAAATCCTACACAAAGAGAGAGAACTGTCAATGAGCTCTAAGTTCCCTTATGGACTTATAATCTATACCAATCTTTTAACTTCTCTAGAAGTACTCCATATTGGCTGTTTCATTAGCAAGCTTGCATTTGTACTAAAAATAGAGTGCATCTTAGAAGAATGATGTACACACTTCATGAAAACATCTGTTGTGTAGACAGAAACTTAAGAGTCATGAAATGAACACGGATACATGGATGCCCCACCCTCGGGTTACTGTTCAAGATGCTGGTGGTGAGGATGACGAGGATACAGGCCAAGGCGGTAATGGAGACTCTGCATGGGTACAGGCCTAAGTACTGCAGTTGGAGCACAGCTGTGGAAGGCACAGTGTCTGCATTTGCGTTCCTGCCCGATGCTGCCTACGTCACCTTAAGGAAAGACAATGACGATGGTAGTATTGGTACCTATCCTGCAGGACGGCAATGAGAGTTAGATGAGTCACTATCTTCCTGGTGGTTCGGTGTTTGCTCAGGTACTGGAGATAGAATCCAGGCCTTTGCACTGAGCTACACCCCAGTTCTTTTTATTTTATTTTTATTTTTAGTTCTTTTTATTTTATTTTAGCTGAGTCACCAAGCTGCCCAAAATGGGCTCAAACTCACCATCCTCCTGCCGCAGAGTGCTGAGATGACAGCATGGCTAACCTTGTACAGTATTTAAAATAGTGCCTAACACGTGAATTATTTTTGTAGCTAAACTAGTGCATGGCACATAGCAAGCACTATGTAAATATCTACTACGCAGAACAAGTGATCAACATTCACAGTACAGTTATTATGGGTGGGCTGGAGATGGAGTACTTTGCACACATGGCTGCTTTTCACCCGCCCTGGGTCCCCTGGGAAGGGTGCTATTGTTTCAGCTCCGTTTTTTAAAAAGAGAGGCAAACTGAACACTGAGAGCACACACAACTTGCCGGAAGCAGCACAGCTGAGCACAGCAGAGCTGAGGCATGTTCACCTGGCTCTGACGGTCACAGTTCTCTCCCCTACCGACCTCTGCTGGAGTTAAACCATGTCAGTAGTGGTCTGAGCAGATTGCATATGGCTTGGGATCCTCTGTAACCCTCAGGAGCTGTAGAAGACTCGATATTATCTTTTTCGTCTGGCTTTTTGGTACGTATTTGTATGAATCTTAATTCACTCATATATATTGTATATCAAGATAAATTTAATGCCAAACAAGATATCACAATGATGTTCCATATCCACATGAAGATAATAAAGAAGCTGTTAGTCTCTAAACAGTCCATCCTTGGTGTACGAGGTCGGCTTCAGCAAAGTAACCCATTGCTCTGCTGATTAGTGTTTGTATATGTGCCCCCAGATTGAATCCTCACGAGTAAAGGCTGGAAGTCCACACATTTCAATAAGCAGTGGGGTCCTGAAGGTCCTGCCTTCAAGCAAGAGGACAGATGCAGAGCCATGTATGCCCATGCTACCTCATGTGCCCCCAGTGGTGGAGATCAAATCTGGGGTCTTGGGGTTACTAAGCAAGTGCCGGACACTGAGCCTCAGTCCTCACCCAGCTTCCAATAATTTCACTTCCTTCTTTATATTTGAAAATATGTTTAATTGTAAGAGAGTGTTCAGTAAATTCTGATGAACTTCATGGAGGGAAGAAGGTTTCCCAAGCACTGGGGCACCGGGACAGTCCTGTCACAGGACCTTCCGGAAGCTTTTCTTGGGCAATCAATCTCCCCCCACCCTTTTCTCTTTTCCTCCCTCTATGAAACACAGTCTCACTATGTAGCCCAGACTGGCCTAGGATTTGCTATTTAGGTGGGCTGGCCTGAAACTTGGAATCCTCCTGCCTCAGCCTCTTGTGTACTGGGATTAAAGATGTGTATCACCATGCCTACCTTTCTTCTTGAATAACTTCTCCTGGCTCCCTAACCCAAATACCCTCTTTCCTCTTACTTCATCTTATTTTCTTTTGGTCTTAGGAAAAATACTTAATGCCTCTGCTCCTGGCCTTCTTTTGGGGCTTTCTTTCTCTGTCCCAAGCCTTAGTCTTGTTCCTTCAAACAAGACAGTGCATTGGGCCTCTGAGTTTACTCCCTTCTCTGTCTCTGAGACTAAGGTAAAAGCAACCTTGAATGGTTTAAATCCCTGTTCTTCCAAAGCTTCATGTGCTCCCAGTCTGGGCTTTTGGAAAGTAACTAGACAGTGCAGGTGCCTAGGGGGTAGGCTCCAGTGGGAGATGGTCACTGAGGGCGGGCCTGGAGGGGCATCTTCCTCCCCAGAGCCTCCCTGTTCTGCTTCTGGGTCACCATGACGTGAGCAGCACCCCGCCCTGGAGCAGACCCTTCCATCAAGCTGTGTAAGCTGGGGACCACGATCTCCAGCTCTGAGCCGAAACAGTCTTCTCCTCCTTTGGGCTGTGGGAGTCAGGTGTTTTGTCTGAGGGACAAAGGAAGTGACAGAGACACTCTCCTAAGTAAGTGTCTAGGGGAAAATCCATCAAAGTAATCATTACACTTATAATGGTATGGTATAGAATTATTGTAATTTTTTGAATTATTGTTAAGTTATTAGACTCTGGTTATTTTCTTATAGCAATACACTACACATATATGAGCTGTTATAGCATTTATCTTCTTATATTGTAATATTATAAATTTTAAATCATAAATTTAGTAAAATAATAGAAAATGTTAAAAAAAAATTTTTGGTGCTGGAGACTGAACACAGGGCCTTTGAGTCAGTGCTAGGAAAGTGCTCTAATACTGAGCTGTACTCAGCCACACAAAACACTGACGGTTGTGCTGTGAGGCCACTGTCCTTCCGTGAGAGCTGTATGAACACTGCCACCTGAATACCAGGCCGGGTGTGGGAATGTTCTGAATGGATTTTGTCTTCCTGGAGAAGAGAGGGTCTACTTTGTCCTGCCTGACTGTTTGATTCTCTAGGAGGAAATCTGTACAACTCTTTCTCCCATTTTACATCTAGTTAGTGAGACCAGAGACACTGTTGGAAGAGTTCCCCAACTTTATTTTCTTTAGGAGTCATAAACACGTTAGTCTTTAAATGTGATTCCCACTGTATTTTGGATCGTGCTAAGGACTGAGCTGCCTCCCTGGGTGTTCGGTTCTCATGATGATAACCTCACGGTACGTCTGTTCTTCTGTTATGCTGAGACAGGGTCTCATTATGTAGGCCCAGGCTGGCCTTACGCCATCCTCCCACCTCAGCATCCTGAGTAGCTGGGTCACCAGGGGCATGTTGGCCACTGAGTCTGGGTTTTCATAACTTTTTTTTTCAACTCATTAACTCTCATTTCCACAGTTCAACACGATAGAACCCACATGCTTATAAATAACTGATTGTCTTACATATTAAATGATTTTCAGTTCAGCAGTGCATATGGGAGCTTATTTCCTGGAATATGCTGCATATCCTCAGTACACAGTGTTCTCTTCACTATTTGCTATTTTTGCTTGCAGTGCTGAGGCTGGAATGCAGGGTCTTGCATGCTAGGCAAGCTGTGTACCACTGACCCATACCCTCGCCCCAACTACTCAGCCTTTGATACATTTTATATTTTGCACAGTACTGGGCTAACATCGAAATTTGCTACTCATTTGAAATGTCTGAATCAAAGAAGCATCTGTTAATAAAACAAACTGTAAACTGTAATTTGCTAGTGGATCCATAGAGAATGCACACACGCGCGCGCGCACAAACACACACACACACATACACACACACACACACACACACACACACACACAATCGGCTTCATCTTTCTACCATCACTACCACTCTGTGTGCGCTATACCCTGCATTAAAGGAAAAAGAGAAAAGCCAAACTCTTCAAAACATACCAAGATCAAAAAACAAACAAACAAAAAAACCCCAACATACCAGGACTACTTTTATCTCACACTACTACAAAACTTCTATGAACACTTCTTGCCAAATTCCTACCAAGTTTTCAGTTATTAATTGCTGGAGATTTGTTAATTAATGTTTTGCCTTTGGGGGAAATGGTGGAGGATATAAAGTTTAGCTCTGAGCCAAATAGAAGCTGGAAGCTTCTAGGTTCTCCTGCAAGGAAAGAAGGAGAATAACTACTGGGTTGAGTGCCATAAAAACATTTTTAGAAATAGACTAGGAAATGTTTAACTCCTGGGCTCAGTGGAAAGTGAGAAAATAAGCACTCCTACTCAGGCTCGGGCTCAGGCCAAAGGCATTACCTGCACTCCTACCAGAGGGCACTGAATATAGCTCAGCATGGACTGGCCTGGGCGGCTCTTACAGACCCAAGCAGTCCGCCTCCTGGGTGATCAGAGGCTGTCTGAAAGGAATGAAACCTTCATTGATGGAAGAATGCTCATTCCTGTATTTTTGTATCCGATGTCATTTCTATGGGGCAATAAGCCACTTGCACTCACAAAAACACAGTTGAAATAGACAAGGAACTTTTCAAGATACAAACCATAACTTACACCTCCAAAAAGCAATGAAAAGTGACCCATGTCATATGACCCAGCCACCTTTCCTGACGTCCTCGCTCTCTTTGCCTCTGTTCATTCAGACTTGTCATATCTTACACAAGTTTCAATTCATAATGGACTGGGAATTTTTTTATTACAGCACCCTCTACTGCAGAGTGTCTGGAAACTCTGGCTCTAGTATAAATCTTCAACTCTGTACTTGAAGACCTGGGCTTAATCCAGCGGGGGCTGACTGTCCTCCTCAGGCCAGTTTTCTCATTTCTTGGGGAGAGAGAGGGAGAGGTGGGTGTGGCTATCTATAGTGTAGTGATGTGTTAATCATGATACAATCACACAGTGAGGGCATAAATATAAGTATTGCCATCAGGGGGAGGAGAGGGCTCACCTAGTTTTCTTTGGCCTCCTTTACCACTAACCCTCTTCCTTCCTTAGGCCCCCAGGGGGAGAAGTAGGTAATGGTCAATTGACCAAAAGGAATATGGAGCAATAAATCAGGAGTCCAGGGCCACTGGAGCTCCCCAGACAGCCTGGTGAGACATCAAACAGCAGGATCGGGTAAGGGAGACTGGCTCCCCCAGGATCCCATGTAAATCACGGCGGGTGAATATTCATTAAATAGAGAATTGATGGTTCTCTAAAAGAAACTGCCTATCAGTCAGGCTTTGCTCAGCTGACACTGTTCCTCTGTTGTGGAATGTGGTATTTGTGAGGTAGGATTGTGAAACAGGTAAGTAGAAAGAAGATAAAATGGTAATAGTAAAATTGTACTGTCAACAAAACTGTAGCTTCGGAACACAAAGCTAGCCAAGGGTACAGGTCTTCTTTTGTTCCTTCCAGGCAGTCATTTTAAAAAGTTTAAGTCTTAAAGAATACTGTAGTTTATAAATTGGGTCTGAGTCTTCTGACTATAAATCAAGGCCACACTTTCTTTGATATACAGTGTCCATGGGCCAAGCTTCTAACTTCCACTCTAAGTTTCATACCTCTCAGTTCAAACGCACACAAATAGTTTGCATCTAATCTAGCCCGCTGGTGGGTGACTTGGCAGACTTCAGGAGTACACACCCCAGGTCTTCTGAGTTGAAGATGCCTCCAAGACCACATCAAAACCCTCAATTCAGACACAATCTGCCCTAGATTGGGTGTCCTCACTCCTTTCTGAGTGTGGATCTTCTGGTTTATGTCACTGATGTGCCCTGTAATGGTTTTCTGTGACAAGCTATGAACTTACTCTATAGGTGGTGCAAACTTGAGGTCTCAGTGACTCTCTGGGGAGGCCTCCTTGGGACCCCATTCTGTAGCATCCAGACTCCTAAAGCTCACAGACTCCTGGAATGGCTCCAGATTAAGCTGAGCAACAGTTAGCTGTTGCTGCATATCTGACACCCGATACCTCCAACACTCCTTACTTCTCAAAAGCCTGGGAGCAGAGTGACCACCACTGGCATTGCTAGTGTTGTCCAGAGCCTCTGCTGGAGCCGGGCTTAGCTGGTGCATCTCAGATGGAACAGACCTGCTCCACTGTCACTGTCACCTGCGGGTACCCATGGGCAGGTCCTTCTTAGGGTAATGGCAGGCGTCCCTGAGAGCAGGCAGATCGCTCGGGGCCCTGAGAGCTACGTGGAGGTGTATCCCTCAGTTTATCACTTCTGCTGACCAAACCAAATCACGTGGCCAAACTCAGACTCGAAACCCGAAGGAGACTCCCACTCTTTAGAGAGAAACCACAAAATATGTAGCAGAGGGTGTGGGCACACGATAGAAGAACACTGGAGCCATGAATGGGATCTCTAAAATATTATAGTTAACTTTATATGTCTGCTTGAGTGGGCCAGAAGATGCCCAGAAAGCTCCTAAAACGTTATTTCTGTAGTATATAGGGTTGATTTCAGAAGACATTTGCATTCAGTTTGGTGAACGTAGTAAAGGAGATTTCTCTCCAAGTCCTCCAGTATAAATGTGCATCCGTTACCCTGAGGCCCCGGGCAGAACAAAAGGCAGAGGAAGACTGAATTCTCGCTCTGCCTGGCTGCTGGTGTGGACCGTTATTCTGTCACCCTGTGAACTTTTGATTCTTGGAGTTCGGACCAGACGTGGTGTCTACACCTTTGGTCTTGTTCCGGTGTCTAAAGCACCATATGTGACTTCAGCAAGTAGTGTAATTATACATATGAAATCAAAGGAACGATGGACTTTTATTTCTTTCTACTGTGAACATGGTAGGTGTGAAGTAAAATTTCCCTAGGGAGTGGTCTGAGAGATAAGCGTGGATCTGAAATGTGTTCTGTGACCTAATGAACCATTCATTAACTGTCTCCTCTCTCTCTCTCTCTCTCTCTCTCTCTCTCTCTCTCTCTCTTTCTCTCTCTCTGTACGTGTGCATGTTTTGCTAGGATCAAAACAAGAGTTTCATACAAGCGAACACATGTTCTATCAATGAGCTACATCCTCAGCCTAAACCTTTATGTCTTTGAATAAAAATCTGCCTCAAATTTTGCATGTCAAAGTTTGAAGAAATTACGTGAGGTTAACTTTTTTCAGTACTGAAGATTGAATCCAGGGTCTTCAGATACACGCAACAATCGTTCCCCCATTGAGCTACTACTCCATTTAAAATTTATTTTGAGGCAGAGTCTATCTAAGTTGTCCAGGCTGCCTTCAAAATTGGGATTCTCCTGCTTCAGCCTCTTACGCTGGGATTACAAGTGTGTAATTGCAAGTTTTCACCAAGCCAGAATGAAAAGAAATATTTTTATGTAATATATATATTTATTTATTTTTTGAGACAGGGTCTCACTTTGTAGTTCAGGCTGGCCCTAAGCTCAGCCTCAAACTCAGCAATCTTCTTGCCTCTGCCTCCCGAGTGCTGGGATTACAGGCGTGAGCCACCACGTCCGGCACTGTGGTGTGTTGTACTGATTGCTGCTGGGCGGGAGTCTCCACACCCAGTATTGTATGTAGTTACCAGGGAATCGGACTCGGGTCCTTGCGCTTGTAAGACAGGCGCCGGAACCATTGAGCTAAATCCGGGGTCCTTTATGCAGATTTTTAAAAAGACATTCCACAGAAACAAAGTGATGATAATACAATGGTTCTGCCATGGGAACAGACTGAAAAACAAATGGAAACTATAGAGCTCAGATATAAACCTGTAGATAGAAGTGAGAACCTGAAAAATGCTCGCAGTGGTCTTGCAAAGCAGTGCATAAAACATGGTGCTACAGTATGGAGTTCTCTCTGAACCTCCATCCCCTGACAGCTGGTGCACAGAATGAGATGTTCAAGTTCAAATTATAAGGTTTATAGAAGAAAATGTGACTGCATGGGGAAGGGCTTCATGAATAAAATTTCAAAGCCTAAACTAAAATGAATACTAGAAAAGGAAGTAAAATAAAGATGGATTTGGCTACATAATAATTTCTGGTAAATAAAGTACATCATGGACAAACTTAAAAGATAAATGACAGATGGGGAGAAGATATCTGCAACATCTAAAACTGGGAGTTGATTAATACTGAAAAAACTGAAAAATAAAAAGCAAGAAATTGCCAAGAAGATATTACAGGCAATTCACAGAAGGGAGAGTATGAGTAGCCCTTTCAATGTATATGTATTTCAACAAATGTATGAAATCTATAAATCAGAAAAGTATACATTTGAAACAACAATCTCATTAGATTCATGATGGTTAAAAGTAAAATAGGTTCATATCATGTGTTGGAGAGAATGTGGGAAAATATATTACAAAATAAAATCAAACCATAAAGGGTAGGAACTTGTTCCTTAAATTAATTACCTCTTAAATCTGAAAACTAGGTGTGGTAAAGATTGCTATTTACCTACTCAGCACGCCTTTTGCTCTTTCTCCTCATTGGTAGACCTTGTAGAAATCTTGATTTTGCTCTTATGCAGGTAGCCAACAGATATTACCATGGGAAAGATAGCTTATTACTCACTTAGTACCCCAATGGAAGAGACACACATGACGCACCAAGGTCCTCAGGAAGCAGGAGGAATAGAAGGACTCACTGCCTAAAGCTTTGTTTTCTTGTGGGAAGAATAGGCGAGCTAAGCGACCTTAGCCCTGAATAATCCGAAAATTTTCAAGGGTTTCTGATTGTAGGCAGTGATTATCTAGTACTGGACCCCGCAATGATTAGGCCAAGAGAATATTGGCTGGGAGCATAATAGCCTATAAAGGAGGACGGGTGTTGGACTAGTGATTTACCCGTTAAAAAGATGCTGTGGGATGGGTTGTTATCTCTACTAATTAGCCTCAGATACCAGATCATTCGGAAAACAAGAAAATGTATGAATAAGGCCCAGTGGTACAGCGCTCAAGATGTAATTTTAATCGACTTCGGAGAAGGGAGGAAGTGTGTCTGAAGAAACCCTAAATGGTTTAAAAAATGATGAAATGTAAATGAAATGTAAATGTAAATGAGTCCTAGCATTGTATGTTATGTATTGTGAAATAGAAAATGCTCAATGTAAAATAAGGTGAAATGGGACAATGTTGAGATTGTAACAAAAAAGTAAGGAAACAAATTTTATATATATGGGGGGTGGTAGGGTGGCTGGGGCTATGGGAAAAAATGAGAATTAAGTTGTGTCTTATACTGGTACAAATCCCTATTATGGAGTGCAATCATGATGTGTATATTTAATGTACCAATAAAGATAATTTTAAAAAAATGATGAAATGATGCTAGGGTTCACATAACTGAAAAACCACACAAATCCATCAGTCCAGAGTGTCTGTGGCTCATGCTCTACAGAAATACGGCCTCGTATTTTCCCTTTAGGAGTGATCCTGTTTGACGCTCACTCTTGTTGAACTTGGTTTCTTTTCCAGAGGGTTTTAAACTCATAGAATCAGTTATTGACTAGATGAGTAAAGCAAACTACACACTATGTTCCAGTCCTGGTTTATTATCTCTAACACTGGCAAATCATTTCTGGGAGATTCAGTGTTCTCATCTGGAATATAAGGGACTAAGAATCATACTCCACTCGAAAGCCTTTCTCAAACAATGTTCGCAACAGAAAACTCCTCAGACAAGTAAATACGAATCTTCATTGCAAAAAAAAAAAAGGGGCCATTGCGGCCATTTTTCCAGAAAGCTCACTACTCTTCTACCAGTATTGTCCGAATACAGCAGACCGGTGCTGCGCATGGGCACTAATGGTCCTTCCGGCTTCCCATAGCTTCCTTTCTAGTCTTGGCTCCTCCTATGACGTCATGGCGCTTCCGGTCCTGTCCGGGAACTCCCAGAGCGTTTATGTCTCCTAGTTCTCCGGCTGTCTGGCGACTAGGGCGTGGGTTTGACTGTTTTAATCGCTGGTGAATGTGGCTGCCCATTCTCTAAGTGCTCCGGTTTCGAGACCGCGCAGAGCAGAAAGGGGTCGTCCTCCGTCCCCTTATTCGTTGCCCGCAAGTTCTTGGCCACAGGCGACGAATTTCAGGGCGTCATGGCCAGAGGCCACGGCGGCTGGCCGGGTGGGAGGCCGCTTCCCGCAGCCCGCGCGCTTCTGTGGCCTCTGGGCCCGCCGGCGCCTGTCTCGGTCTGAGCGCAGCCCGTCCACACCCGCGGCCACCTCGCGCGGGGCCTCATGGCCTCCGAGGCGCCTTCCCCGCCGCCGTCGCCTTCACGGTCACTGTCGCCGCCTACTTCCCCAGAACCTGAACTGGCCCAGCTGAGGCGGAAGGTCGAGAAGTTGGAACGCGAACTGCGGAGCTGCAAGCGGCAGGTGCGGGAGATCGAGAAGCTGCTGCATCACACGGAGCGACTGTACCAGAGCGCCGAGAGCAGCAACCAGGAGCTCCGCACGCAGGTGCGCGGTCCGCCCAGCCCGCGACGAGACTGATGGCCTTGGGAAGGTTCCTTGGCTGGGGCTCAACACTGCTTTACAGTCCTTGAGATAAATAAAACCTCAGAACAGTTGTAGACGAGGCACACTTGGATAAACCTAAGACATCAGGCTCGTTGGCTGTCTTTGGGCTAGCCTGAGTTGAACTCCAGTACTTGGTTACACTGTCTTCATTCTTATTTGTCCCGCTGGCAGTAGAAACATTTATAGTACTTTTTAAGGTTATGTTTGAGTTTATGAAAGGTCTGAATTTGAATCAGAAGCTCTTCTTTGCCTCTCTTGAGATGTACAAACTTAGAATGAGCCTCAGTTGCCCATAAAATCATTTGAAGTTGTTATTTTGGGCGTTCATCTTGAGATGTCTTGTGGAAGGAGAGAGGTAGAGCCTTCTTTGTTAGGCACATAAACACCTTAGATAATTTTGATAGTGTGCAAAAGGACAGATATTAAAACATCAGTTCAGAAAACAATTTTTTTTTTTTTTTTTTTTTTTAGTGTTTTGAGACAGGGTCTCGCTTTGTAGTTCAGGCTGGTCCTGAACTCAGCCTCCAACTCAGCAGTCCTCCTGTCTCTGCCCCTCGAGAGCTGGGATTACAGGCGTGAGCCACCATGCCTGGCATTGTTGTATGTAGTTACCAGCAATCGGACCTGAGACCTTGCAAGTCAGGTGCCAGAACCACTTGAGCTAAATCCCCAGCCCAGTAAATACTTATTCTAACATGACCCATTGGGCAGCTGCATTCTCCTGATAAGTTATTTCCAGGTACTTAACTTCAGAGTAACTTTTCTGCCCTTAATAGTTAATGGCTTCATTTCCTGAAACTATATATATGGGCTGAACATGAAAACACTGAACTTTGTCATACTGTTGCTGAGTTAGGAAAACAACTAATATTATTTCTATGCCCATTGTATTAATCATTGACCTAATGACATAGAAAAGATTGGCTCCTCAACTGCTAGTTCTTGAACACCCACAATCTATAGGAATTGTGCTAGGACAGTACAAATATAAATATATGGGAGGAGGAGAACCTTCAATAAAACCTTTTTATAATTATATGTTGTTAAAGTATTGCTTGTCTAAGAGACCCTAACGTTTTTCACTGGCTCTCTAAGAGCCGGTATTTTCATTATTAGTGTTAACTTGATCATGGTTCACCATTAAAATAGATATACAAACCAGGGATGGTAATGCACATCTGTAATCCCAGTACTGTGAGAGACCAAGATAGGAGGATGACAAGTTCAGGACCATCCAAGAACCTGAAGAACCTGGATTCAAACTTTAATACAAAAGAAAAACCCCAGCCTGGGTAAGGTGGCTAAAACTTGTAATCTCAACTACTCAGAAGCAGAGGCAGGGCATATGTGACCCTAGGAGTTTGAAGCTAACTTGGGCAATGTACAGAAACTTTTTTATATGTATATAAACACATGAAACTAGAGGCACAGTTTAATGATAGAATGTTGGCCTAACCATACAAGAAGTCCTGAATTTATTTCCCAGCACTGGAAGGCTTACAGCAGTCTTGACCCTGCTGCTGATAGGGATCACTTTCCTGGTTGGTCTTTCCTGCTAGGAGAGTGGAGTGTGGCTATCATCCCAAATTACTGAATGTGTTCTGTTGAGAGCACTTGAGAATTCAAAGAAATGAGCTATGAGCTAATAGACATAATATCTACAAGTTTGGGGTCAAAAGGTCCATGCAGTTTACTTTGTCAATTCAGATATTTCATATGTAAAGTGGGCATTAGGACAGATGCATAATTTGTGAGGTGCATGTATGAATTAAGATGTTATCACATGTACCAGTTTAAGGCCCGGTGTGTAGATGCACTCTGGGGGAGCATATTTGGATGTTTAGCAGAAGAGCTTCATAATGAAAGTATTTGTGAGCTGCACATGATGGCATGTACCTCTGGTCCCAGCATTCAGGAGGTCAGGACCAGCCTGGACATCGTCATGAGACTGTCCCTTCCACTCCTGCCCCCAATTGTCTGAAAATTAACTCTAAGAGTTGTGACTATTTTTAGTTTTTAGCTATTCATAGTGCAGCTCCAAAACTTATATTTTCATTGTGGGGAATTGATTTGATGGAACACTACCACTAAGGTGTATCCTTGGTATCATCATCATCATAATCATTATTATTATTAGTAGTATTACTTTTGAGATACAGTCTTGCTAAATTCCCAGGTCATCTTTGAACTTCAGATGCTCCTACCTCAAGCCTCCATGAGTACCTGAGATTGGAAGCGTTTACCACCACACCCAGCTCATATCTCTAAAATTTCCACCAAGAGAAATAGTTTTTGTTGTAACATCAAGAGAATAGTATGTGTATTATTATATTGTGTTATGATTTATTTCTCCTAAAGCTTTGTTTTCTTTCAGGTGGAAGAACTCAGTAAAATACTCCACAGTGGGAGAAGTGACGATAGTAAAAAATCTGATGTAGAAGTACAAACAGAAAACCATTCTTCTTGGTCAAGTTCAGGTATTCCACCTTACAGTGAAAATATTCAAATCATTGCTAGTATGATGTCTCTTTGAATTTTAAATACAAGACGATTTATATAAATGAAAATCATTATTGACTTCTTTCCTTTGCTATTTTCAAATAATCGGTTAGCCCTTGTGGGGAAAAAAAAACTATATTATTCCTGTAATATCTGTAATGTAGCTAATGTGTTTCCAGTGTTTCACTCACTGAGCAGCATTTTGAGTTGGGATTTCATTAGGTTTTGCCCAACCTGGTCGCAGAGTCCAGGCTTAAGTGATCCTCCCACTTCCAGCTCCTGAGACCTGGGGTGACAAGTACTCACTACCTTCCCCCGCTCACTTAGTAAATCTTGCTGTGTAATAAATGTCCTTTCCCATATGGTCTCTCTCTGACCAGGGCAGTGTTTTCTTGTTGATGTGTGCAGTCTTAGATTTTGCAGGTATGATGAGTCCACCACTGTGACCTCATTGTCAGGATTATATTATGTGGAAAACTAAGGGAGCCAGTGAGGGTTGATAAGTGTGGATCACAAGAAATAAGAATCTTTCCTTTTATGTTTTAGCTGGATTCACTCACATACAGTTTAGCAAAAGTGCTAGTGTATATGCTAAATAAGTTTTTTAAGCAATCAACATCACAAGATAAATTTTACTGCAAGTTGAGACCCTTGTTCCTTGTCCTTTTTGTCCCTCAGTAATCACCAGTATGAGGTAATGTGGTTAGAAGTCATGAAGATTTGCCAAGTATTTTTATTTTTGACAGAAGACAACGAATCTGTGTATTTTCTTTTTTACTCTTTCTGTAGAAACTCCAAATCTGCTTACTTTCTTTTTTTCTTTCTTAGCCTGGTAGCTGGGGTACTGAGAGCATGAGATATACACACTTCTGCATACTTACTTACATTGTCAGTTTTAATATTTTAAAATGTATATAATTGTAAAAATTGTTTATTTTCAGTGTGAGCTGTGCTCAGTGCCAGTGTTTTAAAATTAAGCCCCTTTTACATATACTAATCAAATGTATCAACTTGTTTTGCCACAGATTATTATCATCAGACATATTATAGTGATGATGGTCTTCTGAATAAAGAGACTGAACTCTCAGTTCAGCAACATCAGTATATTGAAGAACCTCCTTTTAATTCTAACAGCCAGTCACAAATAGAAAGCGATACATGTACTGGTACTGACATAACAGGAAATACTAAATGTGGACAAGAGGACCATTTCATCTCAGATTCACAGGTACTGAAACACTAAACATGAAATTGCTGATGCCAAGAACATGTCCTTCACGTGCTCATTATGTAGAAAAATAAGATTTTTTGGTTTGTCATATTTAAATCTTATATATAGGAATGCCAAGAATATGAAAGGTTTTTTCCTAGAGATAAGATCTTTCTGCGCAGCCCAGGCTAGTTCTGTGCAGCCCAGGATCTGAGCATCCCAGGCTCAAGGGACCCTCCTGTCTTATCCCCTTGATCTGCCAAGACTGTAGGCATGTGTCACCACATCTGGTTGTACTTTGTCTTTTGAGACAGGGTCTCGCCATGTGAACCAAAGCTAATGCTGAATGTGGATCCTCCTGCCTCAGCCTCCCAAGTAGCTGGGACAACTGGCTTTGCCACAGCACCCAGTTACACTGGAAACTTTTTTCTCTCAATACTTCTGCGATTGAACCTAGAGCTTTTTGCATGCTAAGCAAGTACTGTTAACACTGAACTACATCCTGACCCTAAACATTTTTATTGCTTTCTTTATACTAAGTGTCTTGCCACTGTTTTAATTTCTCTGAATGTTTTATACATTAAGTTTAAAATATGCTTGATTTGTTCAAAGGATATCATTTAGTCTATAGCATTTTCCTTTCCTTGTTTTTCTTACTGAGTGTATAATTGTTGAATGATCTTGGTCATTGGTTTTAGAAAGTGTTCATGGTCTGTGTTTTATGAATTGATTCCGTATGGTATCAGACATTTACTTTTTCACACTAGTTACTCCCTTGCTTCTTGGGTCTTTAAACTGGTAGGGCAGGCCTGTGCAAAACTGGGTCAGAGTTGAATTAAGTAATATACTAGTCAATATACTAGTCAATATACTAGTCAATTTGAAAGATTGAAATTGTAGTTGAAAGTTACATCTTACTATTGTAGAAATTGAAGTCGCCATCCATTTAAGTGTAGATGTAAGTTTGAATCTGACATGTAATGGATGTCTGAAAGTTGTGTCTGATTTGACGTGCCTGTCTTCTGTAGGAACTGGCATCGGCGCTGGCAACAGAAGGTGCGTCCTCAGAAGTTTCGTCACTGGCTGAAAGCTTGAGAGCTGCCGCAGAAGCCGCTGTGTCACAGACAGGATTTAGTTACGATGAAAGTACTGGACTCTACTTTGACCACAGCACTGGTTTCTATTATGATTCTGTAAGTGTCTCAGACCTTTTTAATAGTTTTGTTGTGTAGGTAGCTGCCTGATAGCAAGTATTTAGATAAGGTAAATGCAAGAAGCAGTATTTAAAATTTTTTTTGATTCAATGCTGTTTGACGAAAAAATGTTAAAATGTCTTCCTGTGCTACACTTCTAAGTTGTTGTTTTTAATTTTGAGTGGTGTTTGGTAATTTTCAATGTGCAGATCTTTCTTTCCTCTTTTTGGTATTGGGATCAAACTTGTGATCTTGTGCTTATGAGGCAGGTGTCAGAACCATTGAGCTCAATCTCTGGCCCACACTTCTAAATTTTTAATGTGATAAGTTTCAGTACTGGTGAGCTTTCTAGAGCTTTCAGTGATAACAAACGGCCTGCCACAGCACAAGTCCCATAGGTTTGCCACTACTGTCAGTATTTTAGAGAGGTTTGATAACCTTTTGTAAAGTAATATACTAAAATGATAGATCTTTAATAAAAGCAGATGGTTAGTTGTCATGTAAAGCATTTAAGAACCTAAGCTAGGATTTTTTCATAGAATGTATAAGGAAATGAGATTGTTGATTCTTGGCTTGGGGTAAGATTTTTTAAAATTGCTTCAAATATTTATCTTTATACCTTGGCCACAGAAGGAAACTTACCTTTTTCTTTTTGAAATGGTATCTATTCAGCCTGCCATTGAACTCCTGGGCCCAAGTAGTTCTGCATCCACCCCGGTAGCTGAGACTCCCAGGGGTCCCAGCCAGGGAGACTTTCTGAATTCTCAGCATCAGTGTATGTGTGTGTGAGACTGAGAGTTGAACACTTCGCCCGTGCATGCCAGACAAGGACTCTGCTGCTAAGTTATATTCCTAGCCCTTCTACTAGTTTTGAGGCGGAGTCTCTCGTAGCTGGGGAGGCTAGCCTTCGGCTTGCCGTCCTCTCTCAGCCTCTCTAATAGTGGCATGGTTATTGTTAGTCAGTGTTTTATACTGTGTGGTTTTTTAAGCATTTAAATATTTTTTAAAAATTGAAATCTTTATTGGTACATAACATATACACGCCATGAGTGCACTCAACAATGAGAATTTGTACCAGTATATGACACAACTCAATTCTCATTTTTTCCCATAGCCCTACCCACCCTACCATCTCCACCCCCTATATGCATAAACTTTGTTTCCTTTCTTTTTTGTTATAGTCACATTATTTTTCCCCCTTTAAATTTTAAGAAATGGATCTTGTGCTGGGATTGTAGGGCAGTGGTATAGTGCTTGCCAGGCATATTCAAGGTACTAGGTTAGGTCTCTGGTGTTAAAACATAACATTAAAAAATAAATCTTTTTAACAGTGAGCTAGAGAGTTAATATGAAATTGGAAATATAATGAATCCTTGATTAATCAAGACAGGACTAGAATGGTTTGTAATACAGTCATACCTTAGTGCTCAGCTGCTTTGAAGCTCATCAAACTTGATACTCTGTAAATTTTGACATGAACATTTTGTCCCCGTACTTGTCCTTTGTTTGGTGCTCAGCTCAAAAGCTAGAATTTGTCAGTTTTAATTGCTTGGTGATTCACTGCCTTTTCCAGCCAAAACAATTTATTTGATAGTCAGACTTCTGGAACAAATTTATGATGAATACTGGTACCACTAAAAATATAATGGCTGCCGATATCAATGTTTACTTGAATTTCTCATGCTCGTATGACATTTGAATTTGATGCTACTTCCTGTAATCCCCGCTGGCTGAATAACTGAGATAGAAAGATCACAGGTTTGAGGCCAGCCTGGGCACTTTAGCGAGTTTATATCTCAGACAACACGAAAGGATGGCCTAACCACATGCCTGTGACACTAGCACTGTGGTAGGCGGAGGCAGGAAGGTTGCATGTTCAAGTCCAGTAAGAGCAACTTAGACCTCTTAAAAAAACCCAAAAAATAAAACCGTAAGTAAAGCTAGGGTGTAGCTCAGTGTGAATCCCTGGGAATCAGTCTGTGAGAAAAAAGGCAGAGAGGGCTGAGGACTTAGCTTAGCAGTAGAGTGTTTGCCCAGCGTGCACGCGATGCTTAGTTCAAGCCTCAGTCACACACATATGGTAATAGAACTCACTCCTGACCTCCCCTCAAGGGTCTAAGATATGATCTGGTACCCTAGGATGTGGGGCCAGAAGTGAGCAGCTAATGCAGGTAATAACATAATTTCATCTTGTTAGCTTTTAATCCATAATTCACTGAAATTCATTTATGTCTGGCTGCTTCACTCAGAAGTCATATTTGTTTATTGTATTGTGTACTTGATCAGTGAAGACACTCACTTTGTCAGTTTTGTTCTATAATAGGTTATGTTGTGGTAATTGCAAGCCCCACTTTTTTGTCAAATTCTCTTCAGTGACACTAACGAGTCAGCGTTAACAGGCATTTGTTACTTGATCATGACAGTGGGAGGAAGGTCTGGGGCATGTGCTACCAGAGCATCATTGTGCAGGTGTTGAGTCTAGTGCATATGGAATCACTTTCAGACGTAGTTTTCTGATGCATGCCTTAGTTTTCAGGCCTTATTATTGTTAAAAAAAATTACTATATTAAATTGCATGAAATTTTTGTTCCTTATAGAATGAAATCATCAAATATTGGCAATTTCATGTGCTTCAATTCAATCTTTCAGTTCATTTACGTACCTGGTAAATTAGAGCAGATACTGAATGGTGTTTGGAAAACTTATAAGCACTTTGTATTCTCTTTAGTTCATTACCTCTTGTTAATACTATAGTTAAGAGAAGCATACTATGTTTGAGTGTACTTGGTATTTTGCTGTTAAGCTTATTTTCCTATTTTATTTTGTCATACGTGAATAAAATTTACTGTTTTCTTGACATTAAAAGGAAAATCAGCTATATTATGATCCTTCCACTGGGATTTACTACTATTGCGATGTGGAAAGTGGTAGATACCAGTTTCACTCTCGAATAGATTTGCAGCCTTATCAGACCACCACCACAAAACAAAGTAAAGATAAAAAACTGAAGAAAAAAAGAAAAGATCCAGATTGTTCTTCAGCAGCTGAAGAAAAGGTAATGTCTTCTCAATTTTTATCATCTGTGTAATCTTAAAACATGATTAATCCATAAGTTTTTAATGAAACAAGATCATTTGGTAACTGTGTCTTTCAAACATCCATGAAGATATCAGAGTCAAACAAGTACAAGTGAAGCAAATGGAGACTGTTCACAAATTCTTAGTGACTAAAAATAGAGGTGTTTCTCACAGTTTGATGGAGATAGACGTAGAGCAGATAAAATGCCTGTTGTCACACAGTTGGGAACAGGAATATTGGGGCCTCAAGTGATACCTCCGTGTCATCACAGCATTCACAATAAAGGAAAACACAGTTGCACGCAGACTTAGTTACCTAGTCAACTTCCTTATCGTGCTGAGGAGCACTTTCTTAGGACACATTTTTTAAAAAAAACTTATTGTTAACAAGTAAAGGAATAGAGTATAAGAACTGTAAATTGATATTTTTGTTTTTGCAAAAGACCTTAGTTGTAGTATCAATAATCATTAAAATGTTTATGTAGTACTTTAATTGGAAAACCTCATTTCCTGTAATTATTTTCTTAAAAATCAGATTGAAGAGAAATTCCTTTGTATAGTTATAAAGCAGTATCTACAAAAGCAGAAAAAAATTGTGTCTGTATAGGCTATAAAACATTAGTTATGAAAAAGATGGTAAATTTAAGTGAAAGTATATTATGTAGACCTTTAAATGGTAGATATAAAGACTAAGGGGAAATTTTTTTCAACATGTGTACAGTGATAATTGAAATGTTATTTGTAGTCTGAGCAGAGAAGGTTGGTGGTTTTATGTATTAGATGGAAGGCTTATTTTATTGGCATTTGGAATTGAGGCAACTACATATTTGATACTTTACTCTGGAAATTTTATCTCCTGTTTTTCTCTTCTTTTGCCGGGGGCCAGTGTCTCACTTTGTAATTCTGGCTGGCCCTGAACTCACTGTAGCCCAGGAGAGCCTTGAACTCATAGCAGTCCTCCTACTTCTGCTTTCCAAGGTCTAGGATTATAGGTGTGAGCCACCACCCCCAGCACTGTGGTGTGTGGGACTGATTGCTCTTGGGCGTGAGTCACCATGCCCGGCATTGTTGTATGTGGTACCAGGGACTGAACTCGTGACCGTGTACTTGGCAGGCAGACACTGGAGCCACTGAGCTAAGTCCCTGTTCTAAGATTTGTTTTTTAATGATTTGTCACTAACTGTTCATCTTTTCCATTCTTTTCAAAATATATGAATTCCAGCGTAGGAACTTGAGGAAAACTCCTGATGTAATATTGAAAATTCTTTGAAGATTCTCAAAAATAACTGTGAAGCCATGTAAGACTAGTTAGAACATCCTCATTTTCTTTCTTTATTTTTTTTTTGGTACCAGAGATCAAACTCGGGACTCTGCACTAAATGCTTAGCCCTGTTTTTTTATTTTTAAAGATACTCTTGAGCTGTTCTGTAGATTGGGAGACGTAGAGTGAGGAGATTGGAGGAAATAACTTGAAATAGCTACAGTATTCCTCAAAGCTTACCTTTCAGACTCCTTCTTTTATCTGAGTATTTACCTACCATTCTGGACTGGCAAATGTGTCGCTGATAAAACACAGCCCCTCTGGCAGTTTCAGTTACTTTTCCCCAGCAGAAGTTGTCCAGTAAGTAAAATAATGAAATATACAAAATTAGAAATACTTTTTAAGAAGTACACACAGTTAGGGAGATGTTTTGCTTTAAATCATGTGGCTTGTGGAACTGAATATTTTTTGGTTCTTTATTCTTTTTCTTGTCCGTGGTAAGTTTGTATTGCTAGAGTATAAATAGTTTATCGCACTGAATGTTTGTGCTAAGCATTGTGCCACTGATTTCATGTTGGATTAAGGGGATGTCATTGCTGAGTATAAGATTTTTAATTTTTGTCATGAGGATGTAACATTAAGCAAGCAAGAATGCGAGAAGAAGAGTGGGTACAAATTTAGTTTACTGCTTTTTTCACTGTGTATAAGGTCACTATTCACTCAGATTTCATATATTAGTATAATAATGTTTAAAGTTACTCTCCCGCTACACACCTACCTGCCTGCTTATCTTTTTCCAGGATTTGAATTCAGAAAACCAAAAAGCCTCCAATATTGACTATTCAAACTTCAGCGAGGGAGAAAATTTTGCAAATGTGAAAAAGAGGATCAAAATAGACAACATAGAATCTCCTGCTAATGAGAACATCTCTAATTCAGCCTCATTTAAAGATGAGAAAACCATAGAGAGTGATAGTGAGCCGGAAGAAGGTGAAATCACAGACTCCCAGACCGAAGGTAGTTATGATGAAGATGTTACCAGTGAAGACAACAGGACTGCAGAGGAGACAGAGGATGAAGGTGAGGAAGTGACCCGTGCTTAGTTTTAGATAAATGACCCTCCTCTCTGGTAATTGTGAAAGAGCAAAATAGTTAAAAATCTTTGGAAAGGCACCAAAAAGTAAACTGATTATTTTAATGACACTATTGAAAATCATGTGAACTACCACTTGGTAAATTTTAGGAAATAGAATGATTAATCCTTGGTCCTTGAAAACATTCCACTGTATTGAATAACCTAATCAGTAGAACATAAAATCAAGCTTCCTATGATCTAACCTTAATATATACCCTGTACTGTTTATAGGCTGTTTCAGTGAGTTGCCTATATATGGTCTACTTTTACTGTCTAGAAAAAAGCAAATTGCTTTAAAAAGTATAGTTAAGGAATTCAACACAGAAGTATTCTGATTTTTTTTCTTTTTTTGTATGAATGACATACTTTTAAACACAGAATGTTACACTATACTTATATGAATTGTTTTCGCTTGGAAGTTCTCCTATTTTAAAAAAACTGGACTCGGTTTTTGTGACTTAAAGTAATATAAAAATATTTGGAATATTTTCAAAATCCTTAGTAACCTTAAGAAATTTTTTTTAAATAGATGGTAAATACGCTGTACAACTTTATGTTGATCACTTTGATAACAGTGTTTAGCCTTACCCACTACAGTAAATATCATACAGCAGAAATATGTTAGAAATTTTAGTCTAAATTTTTTTTCCCAGTACTAAAGGTTGAACCCAAGGTCCTATGCCATGGTAGGCTATGGCTCTACCACTGAAATATCCCCAATCCCTGTAATTAAGAGTTCAAGTAGTACATTTCTTTTTTTCATTCCTAGGGATTGAATCCAGGGCTTTTGCACTAAGTTGCTCAATGGACTCAAACTTGTGGTCCTCCTGCCTCATCCTCCCAGAGGGCTTAGATTACAGGGTTGTGCCACCACGCCTTGCTGAACAGTGCAGCTGTATGTGTGTGCCCCTGGTGCTGAGTCTTGACTTGGGGCCCTGAGCTCTGCCCTCAGCCGTACGCGATGCGTCTTTGTGTGATGGATGCCTCCTAGGTATCATTGTTTCATGTTATCTGAGTTAATGTTTGGTCCCTTCTTTCCCTGGCAGAGGAAGAAAAGATTTGGCCACCTTGTATTCGAGTCATTGTTATTAGGTCACCTGTGTTGCAGACAGGATCACTTTTCATCATCACAGCTGTAAAGCCTGCTACAATTGGAAGGTAAAAATGGTTAATATTGTTCTACCTGTATTTGACTTTAGAAAGGCTTTATAAAGCATATAGTTTGTGTCAATCATTGTTCTATGTGCTGTGGATGTAAATAGGACTAAGGCAAGATCTCTAACCAGAGAAAGAACAGTCCGAAGATAAATATATGAAAAAGTAGGTGAAAGCATAGGAAATCTGGAGTAGCAAAGACATTTGCTGTCGTAGACTTGTATTTTAATATGCATTCTAAGCACATTTTACCATGTCACTAAGTGCTGTGTTTATGTAGGCTTCAGAAATTATTTAAAATACTTTATTCAACTTTGCAGAGAAAAAGATATGGAACACACTCTCCGAATCCCTGAAGTTGGTGTTAGTAAGGTAAGACTTGATCTTTCAAGTATAACAACTGAGATGAAATTTTTCAAAAGCATTGTCATAGAGTAAGGGAAAAATGATTACGTAGAGAGCTTAAGGATCGTCCCGTCTAATGAATGGTTACACTGACTGTGGCGATGGTGATGAAGGCAGTATAGATTTGTTTGTCTAGTGCTTGAGAAAATAAAAATTCATCATAGTTTGAGTAAACTGAATTGTGCTTGTTTTATTTTTATTTTTTGAGATAGCATGTTGCTGCAATGTGTAGGCTATTCTGGGCCTCCCTCATGCATGGGGTGAAGTGATCCTCTTGCCTCAGTCTCTTGATTGCTGAGATTATAAGCCTGTGCTATCATATCTGAGTCCCAAGGCCAAGTTTTGGTTATGGATATTTAGAGCAACAAGAATTGCAATAGACTAATGGTGGGCATGTAATTGGTGTAATTGGAAAAGCAGTGTAGCAGTATTTTGTTTGAGATCTTTATATTCTATTATTTAGCAGTTGTATTCTTTTTTATATACCCTAAAATCCTGGAAAAACTTACATGTCTGTTTTTAGAAGAGTAAATTGTGGCTTATGTCCACATAATGGATTGTTACTCCACTGGATGAAGCCCATGACGTAGTGTTAGGCCTGAGGAACAGAGCAGGAGGAATATGTACACAAAGTGAGTGGAACAAGGATGGAGTGACGAGGCCTGAGTATCGAAGGTCTGAAAACTGCTCTGAAAAGCTGACCTGGAGTGTTGTTTTTTTATATTGATAATTTTCAGTGGTGTGGGTAGTTGTTTTTAGGGAGAAAAATTTCACTTTGTATATGCAGTTTAATTTCAAGCATATTAAAAAAGCAGAAAAGACAGGACATTTTAAATTATTAATGGTAAAGGTGGAATTATAAATGATTTTTCCTTTGTTAGCCTTCATATTTCTCCCAGGATCTTATAAAATTTATATTACAGAAGTTCTAATGTAAGTTAAATTATCAGAAACTAAACCATGTCATAGGGAAATTATTATTCGTGATTTTAAAAAGAGTATGATACTTTATAATTGCTTGATTTCTTTTTTCCAAGTTTCATGCAGAAATTTATTTTGACCATGAGTTACAAAGTTATGTCCTTGTGGATCAAGGCAGTCAAAATGGCACAGTTGTTAATGGGAAACAGATTCTTCAGGTGAGCAAATGTCTATTAATTATCTAAACCTTGTTATTAAAACTAACTGAAATGATTTTTTCAATAACTGATTTTTTTTCTTTAGCCAATAGTCATTACACATAGCATTTTGTTCAGAGCAAAGTTGAAGCCCAAATATGTCATTTGGAAGAGGGTCAGAAAAGACAAATTATATAATCAGTGGTTATATTGGCTCTTGACTTCTTATTATGGATCTGTGCTTTATTATTTTTTAAAATTTTATTTAGTTCATTTATTTATTTGCTTTCGATACTGGGGATTGGACCTAGGACCTTCCCACCAAGAGCTAGCCCCACAGCTTTGTACTTTTTATTTTGAGTCAGAGTCTTAGGAACTGGCCCAGGCCGTCTTTAAACCTGTTACTTTCTTGCCTCAGCCTCCCACATAAGTGAGGTTACAAGCATTGCCAGCAGGCCAAGCCAGCCCCTTGGCTTTTACAATTTTTAATTGTCTTAATGGAAATATTACTAATCTGGAAATTCCTTAAGGAGCAGGAGCAGTGTCCATTCAGTTAACGTGGCTGTTTCTAGCACACAGCAAAGAACCTGAGCTGTAGAAAGAAATACATGAGAGAAAGCGGTGTAGAGTAAGGCTGTAGTCTCAGTCTTTAAGAGTAAAAGAAAGTTGAAATAAAATTGAATTATAAACAGAAGAGGAGAGAAGAAAGGGTGATGCCTTAACCCGCTCTCAGTGTTCTGTCTTGCTTACCAGGGTGGTTATGTGGTTTGGTAGTGCATTGTTTGAAGTTCAGAGCTGGGTGTTTCTGGTTAGATTGAGTAGTTGTTTCCTTAGTAGATAGAGTGTTTTGTATGTGTGTGGTAGAAATTGAACTTGAGGCCTCATATGTGCTAAGTCCATGTGCTACCACTGAGCTATATCCCCAGCCCCTGTTGGGGAAATTTTGTCATTTGTCTTGTTGTAAAGGTGTGTGTAGATGTGTCTAATCTCACTGAGAACCATTTCAAATATTTGTTTATTATAATCAGATATTACTGAACAGTAGACGTAAAATGACTATGTGTAACTGTTTTAGATCTGTTTTATTCACTTTTCCTTCTCTAGCCAAAAACTAAGTGTGACCCTTACGTACTTGAACATGGTGATGAAGTGAAAATTGGAGAGACCGTGTTGTCTTTTCACATTCACCCCGGCAGTGATACCTGTGATGGCTGTGAGCCAGGGCAGGTGAGAGCCCACCTTCGCCTCGATAAGAAAGATGAGACTTTTGGTATGTAAAACTTACTGGTAAGCATGTTCTGACTCAGTGTCCTCAGGAAGTGTGAAGTGTGGGCGTCGTGTCTACTCAGTGTGGTAGTATTTGTTTGTTTGTTTGTTTGTTTTTTTGAGACAGGGTCTCGCTTTTGTGGTTCAGGCTGGCCCTGAGCTCAGCCTCAAACTCACATCACAGCAATCCTCCTGCCTCTGCCTCCCGAGTGCTGGGATTATAGGCGTGAGCCACCACGCCCAGCACTGTGGTATGTGGTACTGGTTGCTGCTGGGGTGAGTCTCCACGCCCAGTATTGTTATGTGGTTACCGGGGATTGAACCCGGGTCCTTGTGCTTGCAGGACAAGCACCGAAACCCCTGAGCTAATGCCCCAGTCCTCAGTGTAGTAGTATTGAGATACATGAAGCCATCAGCCCTGTGCTTAGTCGATGCAGTAGTGGGTTGAGATGCATTTCTATGTCAGTGAATATTATGAGACCAAGAAATGACAGATATGTGGAGTTTAAGATCCAGATGAATAGATTATGTACTTGACTTTAGTTTTAGTTTATTTTGTTTTGTTTTTGTGGTGAGAAGAATTGAGCTCAGGGCCTCTCACATGATAGGTGAGCATTCTACCGTTGAGCCTCCCAGCCTGCCCTTGTCATAGAACATTTAGAGAACAGTAGACCAAAGCCTTAAGGGTTATTGATTTCTGTTCCATTGTTAATTTATGTTGATACATTGTAATATTTTTTTCTAATATGTAGCAAGTTAAGGTATTGCCATAGTGCTTGGAACTCATCCATCTACACCTTCTAAAATTTAAATACTTTGAAGTAGTAAGGAAATTCTTTTATTTCAGTTTTTCTTGTGAATACAAAATATACACATTCATTGTTGTTTCTTTTGTGTTCTGATACTCATTTGAAAATGAGTATGTCAGCATGCAGAATATGAGTCTTGGATTCTGTGATTTTTATTTTCACTTTGTACATTCTTGTATTCCTTTGGAATTTTACTTTGTGTTCTTATATCTGTTACATTAGTCATATATTGAACAAATAAGAGGTTCATTGTTCATTTTGATATCTGTGTTGTTGTGGATTTTGGATTTTGGATTTTGATTTACTTTCCAAGTATATTTAGTTTTCAAAAAGCTGAATACATGTTGTTATAATCCAAGATCCTTTACACTAATATTTATCTAAACTTCTGGTTAATTTGAATAGAATTGTAGTAATTTAGTTTTTAATTAAGTAACATCAATATTAATATTTTACAGAGTCTATCAGATTTACTGGACTTTTTCACCAAACTTACTTTTTTTTTTTTTTTAGTTGGTCCAGCATTAAGTAAAGAGGGAAAAGAATTAGAAAGAAGAAAAGAATTAAAGAAAATACGAGTAAAATATGGTTTGCAGGTAAGGATGTTAAATATTGTTTCATATGTTAAGCCATTTATCTGATTTTGAATAAAAAATGCTTTTAGCTATACTAAATAAATTATATATAACCAAGGAAAGCTACTTAGCATTAATTTTAGGATATTTTCTATTACTTCTAGTAATAGCTATTGAGATCAGAGTATAAGAGTGGTAATAATAGCTTATATTTGAGTAGATATTTCTGGCTCCCACAAAAAAATTGCGTCAGGATTCCTAGAACACAGAGGACTGATCTGACCCTCAGAATAAGCTGTGTTTAAGACAGAGCCGTATTGACTTAAAGATAAATACCTGGATTAAGTGCATCGAAAAGTCGAGTTAGTATGTGTGATAAATATATCCAACAGCTGATTTTCAACAAAGTTATGAAGGCATTTAAATCATAAAAGTGTGAGTTTTCCCCCAACAAATGGCTCTAGAATACTTAGATAAGAAAAAAAAGAAAAGTAGATGAGTGAACAGCAATTGATCTGTGCTTTGTATTTTATACAAAAATGACTTGAAAATGTATCACAGATGTAAATATAAAGCCTGAGACTCTTAGAAATGTTTAAAAAAGTAGTTCAGCAAAGATTTCTGAAATAACTAACAACAAAAGCACAACCTGTAAGAATGAATATACTTCCTCGAAATTTAAAATTTTTGCTGTACTAAAAACTCAGTTAAAAGAATGAAAAGAAACGAGGCATAGGCAGCACCAATCTGTGTTCTTAGCTACTTGGAGGCTGAGGAGGAGGAATGCACGTTCAGGGCCAACCTGGGCATCTTAGCAAGGTACCAGCTAATAGTTTAAAAAATTAAAAGCCCAAGTGTAGTGCCCTGGATCTCAGTCCATGCCACTGCCCAAAGGGCTGGGAGTGGGAAGAGAGGGCAAGAGAAAGGGAGAGACAGACAATGAAAACATGAACCATGGATTGAAAAAACTTTGCAAATCATTTATCTCATGAAAGACATATCTAGAATATGGAAAACAACCTCAAAATTCAGTAGAGAGGAAACAATTCAAAAAACCTTCCAAAAAAACCCAAAGTAGCTGCCTTGCCTTGTGGTAGTCACGTGTAGTCCCAGCCACCAGAGCTGAGGTAGGATTGCATGAATGAGTGAATGCCAAGAGTGTGCCTAGATGCTTTACCACATATTATACCCACATGGCAGGTACATACAAATGATGTTCAGTATTACTAATCATTAACTTAAGCCTTAGTGAGATAGCTATTAGAATGACTAAATTTCACACTGAGTATAACAAATGTTTAGAGGGATGTGGAGTAACTGGAACTTATGTAATGCTGGCAAGAGTATAAACTGATGCAGTTGCTTTGGAGAACAATTGGTCATTTTTAAAAAGCTGTAGGGAACAAAGGGTGGCTCAGTGTAGAGCATTTGATTAGCATGCGGGAAGACCCAAGTTTAATGCTAAGAACATTTAAAAAAGTCCGACCCACCTGTTCTTTGTCTGGGTCCATACCCAGGAGAAGTTGATACAAAGACTAGTGAACACATATTCATAGCTGCTGTTCTGTAATAGCCCAGAACTGAGATACCAGTCATAGACAGGCAGATAAACCATACTTTATTATCTTCTGGGGAATAAACTTACTAGGGTGGTGGTTCTCTATTTTTTATCTGTTTAACAACAAAATTAAAATTTCTGCAGTAGTGCTTTCCTGGAGTTGCTCTCCAGCCCCCAGTGCCCCTGGACGCATGTCATTCTCTAAGGTCAGCAGGTGATAACAGTGGGAGGGGGAAACCTCCTCCAGTTACTAAAGGAGCATGTAATGCCCCTTCTTTGTACCACTGCCACAGCCCGGTGTAGCTCTGTTCTGGAACTAGCTGTGCTCCAGCAGACAGAGTCACATGTCTCTCCTTGGCAATTCATTATGTCTTTTATTGTCTGGCGTGGAGTTTACCACTTTATTCAGTGAATATTTGGTTGGATGGTGGTCATAAAAATAAAGTGATATTGAAGCAACAAGCTATTATTATTACCATAGTGAAGGGGTATTTGCCCTATCATTTTTTTAAAGATTTTTTTATATTTTTGCCTTTGAAAAAGCCTTATCATATTGTGTTAAGTCCTTACCTCAGAAACTTTCTTTAGAGAAAAGAGGAAGTAGATCGTTTCTTCTTACGTCAGGGGTTCTGTGTTTTTCTTTAAAAACTGGTAGCTCATATGACAACATAAAAACACAACAGTAAGTCAAGATGTACTGTATTTTCACCATATTACTTCTTTGTCATTTGGATTTATGTTATGGTACAACTTGAAATAATGTAAAAATTTTAAACAGAATTAAATCAACATCTAATAACACTTTGTCTTATGCTCTATCATGGTTTATTCTATTTTGTGTTGTGGCCACATCAAACCTTATTTCCTCAGTAAAGCAGATGCCCCCAAATTATACTTTCATCTATTGGCTTTCTTTTTCTCAGTGACTGTTCTGTTTTGATTAAGAATACAGATTATGAAGATGAAAAGGCCCTGAAGAATCCCAAATATAAAGATAGAGCTGGAAAGCGCAGGGAGCAAGTGGGAAGTGAGGGGACTTTCCAGAGAGACGACGCTCCCGCGTCTGTCCACTCGTGAGTATTGAGTGACGTTGGCTTTAGACGGCTGAGGGTGGTCATTACGTCAGAGGCGGTCTGACTTACTGAGTGGTGTGTGGTGGGAGGGAGCCTCTAAAGGGCAGAACAAGATGGAAACTCTGAAGTCTAATTATATTTTAATGCTGGTGTTCCATCATTCCCCAAAAGTCATATGCGTGTCCACACGTAAACACACTCATATACGCATGACTGACATTCTAGACTCCCAGTCATATAAATGTACTTTTATATGTACTAGACATCAAGAAGCTTGGGCAGTAAAAAATTAGTGTGCTAGTGGTTTTTATAGTTATCTTAACACTCAGATATTTTCTTGGTTACCGTGAAGCACTGTTTTGGCCATGTTTCTTTGACTTCTTTGTTTTTGGTAGGTTAGCTTCAGTAAACATGAAAAACAGGGTTTTGAGTCCTGGGGATGACTGTATTTCTGTACTTAGTTATATATTGGCTACATATTTTTCTCATTCTAGGATAAGTCAGAATTTGAGTCTTTCATATAGAAGTTGTACCTAATTAAAATTCAATATTCAATATGATTCAGTATCAATTCTAAGATTTGCCTGTGAAAGCTTTACAGTTACAAATGGCGGAAAATTTTTTTGTTTTGATGTTTTGAGACAGGGTCTCTGTAGTTCAGGCTGGCCCCCAAATCACTGTGGAGCCCAGGCCATCCTTGAACTTGCAACAATCCTCCTGCCTCTACCTCTGGAGTTCTGGGGTTATAGGTATGAGCCACCACACCTACCTACTCCCAGCCACAGCAGGTTTTTCTTAATGGTTCATAAAACAGTGGTGCTTGTAACAGTTTATGGAGTCAGATTTAATGAACTATACATTACTAGTTACATACACTGAGTAATATGACATTGTTTTTGTAAAAATAATTGTTAAAGGGCCAGGGATTTAGCTTAGTGGTCCCAGTGCCTGCCTTAGAAGTTCAAGGTCCTGGGTTTGATCCCCGGTAACCGCATTACAGTAATGTCAGGTGTGGTGACTCACACCAACAACAATCAATGCCACATACCACAATGCTGGGCATGGTGGCTCACACTTGTAATCTGAGGATTGCTGAATTCGAGGCTGAGTTCAGGAGCAGCCTAAAGTACAGAGTGAAACCTTGTCTCAAAAAACTAAAATAAATAAATTTTAAAAATAAAAATAGTTGTTAGAGAATATGAAGATAACAAATTGGAAGGCAGGATTAAAAAGTAAAACACATTGGTCTGACATAGCATGGTTTATTACTAAAACCCTAAATTAATATCTTTAGTAGAACTGGAAATGTAACAAAGAACATGGGCCAGGGATGTAGCTCAGTGGTGTTATGCCTGCCAGGCAAGTACAGAGTGCTGAGTTTGATCTTTGGATCCGCAAAAAATTTTCTTTAAAAGAACAAAGAACATAAAATTAAACTTTTGAATTAGCAGAATGTAAAATCATAGCACAAAATGGAAATGGTGACAAGTTTTATTCTACCTTTTCATTGGTTTATGTACAGAAAAATATATAAATTTTAAGTGTACAGCTCAATGATAGACCATAGGATTAACATATTGTAGAAGACACTATTTTTAAACAATAAATGGGAAATTACAGTACTCTCAGCAGCCAGCCCTCTTTGCATTCCCTGTTAATCTCTGTTCCTTCCCCCTAGAAGGTAACACCATTCTGACAGCCAATGATTAATTTCACATATTTTAAAATTTTAAACAAATGGAACTAGTGTGTCTGTATTCTTTTTGTCCTCCATGATTTTGTTAAGAATAATTTGTTTTTATTGCAGTATAATGTTCTGGTTCATTTTCCATTTTACCACTGATGGATGTCTGATTTATTTGCAGTTTGTGACTTAGATTTCCTAGAAAAACATTCTTCTATTTATCATTCGGAGCATGGTCCACACTTTTTTGTTAAGTACTATGTGTAGGATTAGAATTTGTGTTTTCCAGTTTACTAGGTAATGTCGAAGAATTTTCTAAAGTATTTGTATCATTTATCTTAATTCATGAAGGTATTGCAAATGTGGCCTAAAAGAACTTTTATAAATCAGTTATATCCTGATTTTTCTTTAAGTGAAATTACTGATAGCAACAAAGGCCGGAAGATGCTGGAGAAGATGGGTTGGAAAAAAGGCGAGGGCCTCGGAAAGGATGGCGGAGGAATGAAAACGCCGGTAAGACTTGTGTTTCCTTTCACTCATGTGTCCTTGCAGAGTCTTGCTGCACGTGGGACAGTACCTTACCCTAGGAATACACAACAAGCCCACACAGACCAGGTTCTGCCTTCGTGGCCTGCGCCATTCCCAAGTGTGGGTTTTTGTTTTTGTCTGGCATTTGTTGTTTTGTGAAAGTCTCTTTTAGTTCTCTGTGCTGTACGAAGGCTAGGATCATACATGGTAATTCCTGAGCCAACTGTGTCTTCTGATTGTGTTAGTTTGCTTTGTGGTCTTGAGAATCAAACCTACAGCTTCTGCATGCTGAATAAGTGTTCTGCCACGAAGGTACATCCCCATCCCTTCTAGTTCCTTTTAATGACATCCGTTCTGCAGCTGTACTGAATTTTGCGGGAACAATTACTGTTAGTTTACTAACAGGTGGATTCTGTATTAATTACCTGGGGAATCTGTTAGGTTCAAGAATCAGCACATAATGTACAGTATGGAGAATAATGTCTAGAAAATAATACAGAGGTTTAATTCATTAATTCTGTGATTCATAGGCTGTTCTAGTTATCTTTCACAAAAATAAATCTTATAAGGTAATTGAGTAACAGAACTTTCATGAGATTACTTGATACTTTCTGAAATAGATGGGTCAGCTGAATGGCACACCCGTTTTCTCATTGTCTTTTTTTTTTTTTGAGACAGGATCTCACTTTGTATTCAGGCTGGCCCTAAGCTCACTGTGTAGCCCAGGCCACCCTTGAACTTACAGCAATCCTTTTGCCTCTGCCTCTGAGTGCTGGGATTACAGGCACAAGCCACCATCCCCAGCATTTTGGTATAGGGTTTTGGGGATCGAACTTGGGACCTTGAACTTGCCAAGCAGATGCCAGAACCACTGAACTAAATCCCCAGCCCCAGTTTTCTCATTTTCATTGAGATATACTATAAAGAACATGGATTGCATCAGACCTAGGTTAGAGTATGTACATGATCTGTGCTTGATTAGTTTATGGGTTTAGGTAGGTTTAGATTTCACTTGGATATTAAAACAAATATTTTTGTGATATCTTGAAGATTAACCCCTAAGACTGGCACTTACATAGGGCACTCAGTAACTGGTGGGTTTTAACATTTCCAAAATAATGAGAATCATTCCTTTGCGTTAGGAAAATAAAATTCTCTTATGATTTTTATTTATTTAATTTTACAGTGCTGGGGATTGAACCAGGTCCCTGGTCATGCTTAGCACTGAGCTACACCCCCAGCCCTTCTGCCAGTGGGACAAGTTTTAACGTGCCATGGCCTATATCTCTGTTAGAAAGCCATGGCATATTGGGTAGCATCTGGGTATAGTTTGGTGGTTGTTCATGAAGCGGCCCTGTTTTCTGCAAAGTTGGCTGTACTTCCTGACAAGCAAACAGTGTGGACAGCAAGGTCAGTTTCCACAGATTCGGTGTGTGTACTCCTATATGTATTTGATGCAGTTGACAAATTTTCTTTTACATGTTCGAGCCCTGTGTTGGACACAGCAGATGTCTACACATTTAAATAAGTTCTCTACCCCACTTTTGGTGACAGATCCAACTTCAGCTTCGGCGAACACACGCGGGCTTGGGAACAGGCAAACCATCCTCAATTGAAGATGTTCCTCTTCTCCAGAGCAAGAGCAAAAAGAACTGGGACAAAGCACGAGAGAGGTTTGCTGAAAGCTTCCCTGAAGCCAGACTTCCAAAGGATGTGCCAGGGACTGTGCCTGGGGTAAAAGGGACTGTAGAGTGAAGGGTGTCATCAAAGAAAACTGTGGCTTCTTTTACAAAAAGAATTTGGAGACTCTTATTTTATTGCAGAAACTTTCTCCCAGTGGAGTCAGTGACACAGAGAGCGGTGTCACAGATAATTCTCTCATGCTTTAGAAATAAAGTGTGGTTTACAGCTTGTAGAAACTGTTGTTCTAATGAATGAGTAAACAGAGATCGAGTCGAGTTACGTTGTGAGTGGACCAAAGTTGCCAGGACAGATGAGCGGATCAGACTCCTCTCTTTCATCACCCACATGCACAACTAGCCACACGATCAGAGCTCATGTTACCACTAACAGATGTACATTGTCCTTCATGTGTTATTATGAGGTGCACAGCAGAAGAAATGAGAAGTTTACAGAAACAGTTCTCACTGTATGCATCCTTCTGTACACCTGTTAGGACCTAGACAAAACACGTTAAGAAAATGGATAATACATTTTATTATCCTTGAAATAGCTGAAGTAATGTAACCCAAAACTACTGAACAGGTGACATGTAGAAAATCAGTCTTTTAGTCTTTTCTTCTGTGAAGAATCCTTTGATTTACATTATGTATTCGACGTTTGTATTTGGTTCATATCTAGCTGAGGATAGGACAGTGGAGTATAGCATTGACAGTCTGTGCACTGGCATTTGTAGTTTTGATAAATTCCATTGCAGGCAATGGACTTGTGCCAGAGATCTGATTTCTAGTGCTAGTGGATTCCTAGCCAAGCCCTCTATCGAAGTGTCCTCAAATACAATAAAACATTTTACCATTGAAAGGACTAGCTCGCAGAACAGAGACTTTAGCATGCTTATGTCCTTGGAATTTGCAGCTGGCCAGCTTTCCTTCAGGCTGTAGGGCGATGGCAGAGGGAGGTCACTCTTGTGGTGCGGACCTGCAGGGCAGCTTGCTGGGTAAGGTGTCCCCATTCTACTTACCACTACTGCTTTCTTTTCTCTTCAGCTTTTCTGTATGTTTTCTGCTGGGAAATTAACAGTGGAACTGACTCTTCTGACATTAAATATACAGGATCTCCACCTGTGATGTTTACAAGATTTAGGAAAAAAAAATTCTGAAAATAAAATCTATACAGTAAAGAAGATAACTTAGAAACACTACCTTTTGTTATTGCCAGTCTCCATGGTACATGGCTTAGGGAGGAAGAATGGAGAGAGAGAAGTAAATCATGACTGCAAAAGGGAGTTGTCACAGGGCCGGGGATTTAGCTCAGTGGTTCCAGTGTCTGCCATGCAAGCACAAGGTCCCTAGTTGGATCCCCAGTAATCACATACAACAATACAACAATGTGGTGGCTCACACCTGTAATCCCAGCACTCAGGAGGCAGAGGCAGGAGGATTGCTGTGGGTTCAAGACTTGCCTGGGCTACATAGTGAGCTCAGGGCCATCCTGACCTACAAAGCCAGACCCTGGCTCAACAAAAAGAGAGGTTTTCAAGTTCCCCTAGGCTCAGGCTGGGAGAATCAGGCCCTGTGTCCTGTTCTGGATGGAGTCTTTCTACCCAGGTACATACAAGATATACAGACGTTTGGAGATAGCAGGACTGTCCTGAATTATTTGCTCTAAAATAGAACAAAACAGTGATTGGTGTAAATGTGCTTCTAGTGCTGGTGTCTGGAGTGGCCAGCCGCATGGGACTCTCAAAATAGACTTTGGCTTGTGCTGTATCTCGCTGGGTTAGGATCTGACCGTCTGTAATGTTTTCCCTGTTTCTAGTGTAAAGAAAATGGAGAAGTTAAAAATAATGGTAGAAATTGAAATATGTGTAGCATTGGGATTATTAAACCACTTTGCAGATCCAAACCCTCAGGGCTTCACTGTATAGGTACTGAATAATGTACTGAATAATGGCTCTGTCTATTTCCCCATGTAAAATGAGAATAATTCTTAGTCACATGTCTGTATTGGATAGCTAATGAGAAAATGTGTATATAAGTGCTAAAAGTAGTACACATGTGAGCTTCTATTTGTTTAAAAGCATAATTGTGAGTTATATAATTTGGTGTATGCATAAAAGTGTTTTATGTGTAATATTTTAAATACTAGGCTATTTACACAGTATAAATTTGCTAATATAATAGCTTTAATGTGTTTATTTTAAATAGAGCTACAAGTTGCTGGCTTTTTAGTTTAGTTTTCTTTTGTTTTGGGGGTGTTTGGCAGTGCTAGAGACTGAGCCCAGAGCCTCCACACTGAGCTACATCCCCCGCCCTTTTTAATATTTTGGGACAAGGTGTCCCTAAGCTGCTAAGCTGCTAAGCTGCACCACAGGCTCAGAAAAGTGAAAAATCCTCCCACCTCAGCCTCCCAGAGTACTAGGATTATACCAGCACTCCTGACCAGTTTGCTGAATTTTAAACAACCTAACATCTCGTGTTTTTACCGAAGTATGAGAAACTGGCAGAGTTGAGAGCAGGAGATACCCTCCACATTAAAGTGACAGGAACGACTCATCTTCACAAAAGAGCTTTTATCTGCTTTTGGACTAATTTTTAGCTCTGTTATTCCTTTTTTATACTAGTTGTGAATCTATGCGAATTAATGGCCCATCCAAATCAAAAACCTTTCAGTTTTTCATGTTAAACATTTAGTAACTTTGCGTAATTTTAGAGAACAAGTCAAAGAAAATAAAGTCTTAGATATGGCAAAGTGCTGGCTCTGTAGCTGGAAGGCCAGAAAGCCTGTGTGTCTCTCTCCACTGTGTCCTGAGGACCTCGCACGGCGTCACCTGCCTGTAGCCTCAACAGGCACATGGAATGCACACGTGCGGTGCACACCTGACATAACTGCTACCTGCCCCTGAGGTGCAGAAGGCTCAGCCAGGGTTACTGCCGGACAGCTCAGAAGTGAAAGGCTACTGGGAACTCTGGCAGACTAACCATCCTGCTGGGGCGAAAAGATGAAACCTGCACTTTGCCATGGGCTGTTTACTTTGAGTGAGATAAAAATCTCTTAAACCTAAATTTTCAGGTTCATAAAAAAGTGGTGGGAAGCTAGACTAAACATGGCGGCACACACCTGCCATCCCAGCACTCTGGGAGGTGGAGGCAGGAGAGTCACAAGTTTGAGTCCAGTCACAGCAATTTAGCAACTCGGTCTCAAAGTAGAAAGTTAAAGGAGCTAGAGATGTGTTCGCGCAAGCCAGCAGTCTTGGGGGAAGGGGAATCCACACGCCGAGGAACGAGCTGTCTGAAGAGACGGTGGGGAGCCCACACAGGCCAGCCCTAGCTCTCAGGACACCTGGGGAGACGTCGCGTCAGATACTTGTCTGTAAAATGCTTTTACGCCCTCAGCACAGGCCAGGCTAAGTGTCCCAGGCACTAGAGAGTCATGGACACAACGTGAATAAAACGGAAGAAACACCTCTCCTCATGAGATAGCATTTGGCTGGACTTAAAGGCTGACAGTCCCATAATCTCAGACGGTTCGTGTGCAGTGCAGAGTTTGAAAGCCGAAACTCTTGGAGAGATAGGAGAAAGAGGAAGCGCTGAGATCCACCGGGAAGCAGGGCTGCGTTTCTGAGACTCGGGATGCATAGACAGACAGCAGGAAAACCAACCAGGACCTCGGCCCTCCCTCACGGTGCATCTCCTCGGGCGCCCACCGTGACGGCGGGCCTGCTCAGGTGTTGTATAGCTTGGAATCTTAGCAGTGGGTTGTTGAAGTACAAAATAAGTGAAAAGAAAAGACGGAACAGAAACTGAGAGTCCTGTCACTGGAAACTGGTGTTGAAAGGAAACACAGGAACAGGAAAGTCCCGCAGGACGGAGCGGACGGTGGGGAGCTCGTGAGAACGTCGGCAGTCGCCTGTGCCTGTGGAGCACGGAGACGACCCTCAGCCTTTCTTCGGAAAGCCAGCTACGTTCGTCCGCACTAAAGCGAGGTGGCGTTTCATTGGCCGCAAGCAGAGGACAAGGAGAAGTTGGCGGATGTTATTAAATGTGTTTAAACATGTGACTGTGTTACTCAGTTTCCAGTTACGAGTAGACTTCAGAGGGGAGGAAGGTCGCTGGATCACTCGCTCACTGGATCATTACTTATCTTGACCAAAGCCCATGAGAATCTATACTGAGAGAATAAAGCTCTCATTATCATTTAATGTTGTTCCTTAAAGCCTCATTTTAATGCTATGAAACCAGATTTCAGAGAATATCACAATTAAGATTTTCATTAAAAGAAACATTTAATACTATTTCAGTATATAATGACTCCCAGTGCTGTCTGAATTCATTCACATCATAAACCAACTAAAGTGAGCTTTAATCTTTACCATGGCTACATTTCCTTTATTTAACCTTAATGTACAATGCTATTAAGACTCATTTAGTAGCCACACAAAAGTAACTGTCATGGTTTTAGTATAATCTCACCTTACCAGAAATATTAACCTGGTTAATCACCTGCTATATTCACCAGACTGGGCTGTGAATAATTGCCAGCTATCTTGAAGATGTTCCATTGTCTCAAAAACAGGAATGGCCACGCTGCAGGAGGTGTTCCGGAAAGGTGTGAGGCATGGAAGCTCTTTCAGGATAACTAGTCTTCCAGAGGGGCCACTTTGAAGGGAAAACTGCCTCTGGTGGACTTGTAAGATTTATCCTAATACTTAGTAGTTACAAGGCATGTTGAGTCTTGTCTGGAACGGGTCACTAGGCAAATCGTGTGAAGTCTTTGATAGGAGATGGCGCTATTGGGAAGGAGAATGACTTTGCGAACTTGTGGCTCGCCTGCAACTTTTCTATTCGGGGAGTGAGAACTAGAAGTCATACAGTTCAAGCCCTGTGTCGGGATTTTTCTAAAGGATATCATCTTTGTACCCAGCCTATAGGGATCCTCATTTTACAGATAAGGATAGGACTTCAGAGAGCTAGGTAGTTTCCAAAGTTAACTCCTAGCACGAGTGGTGGGAGGCTTGGATTTTTATAACTTTAGTTTTTGTGCTGGGGATCAAACTCAGGGCCTCACGGGTCCTGGCAAGTGCTGCAGCCCTGAGCTGCATCTCTGGCTTGGAAGCTTAGGTTTCCATTCACGTTTGCCTGCAGGAGGTTGGTAACTCCTCACACCCCACCAGATAGCTTTCATCATTGCCCAGATTCACAGACATTTTCAGAAGTATTGGGGTCCCTTTCCCCACTGGAGGGATTCTCGACACCCACCTTCCTGCCACGTATGTCCCAGAAAAGCCTGCAGTGCTCCTTGTGCTGGCAGAGAAGTTAGTACAAGAAGGGACAGACCAGGAGCCCACTGTAGGGTTAAATTTCTAGGAAGGGGCTCACCCATCAGGTACGTCTCACATCTGCCTGTGCTGTGCTAGGTAAAATAATACATTCCCCTCAGTGGCATCTGCATCCAGTCCTGGGAGCCTGTTCATGTCTTGCACGGTAGTAGGATAAGGCAGTAGATAGAATAAATTGTTGACCAGCTGACCTTAACAGAGTGTCCATTAAATGCAAGAGAAGAGGTATATGAGGCTTGACTGGTCCTTGCTGGCTTTGGAAATGGAAGTGGCCACAGGCAAAGGAATGAGCAGTCTCTGGAAGCTAGAAAAGGCAGAAATGATTTTCCTCTACAACCTCCAGAAGCAGACTGCCCGTACGCCAAGATCCATCTTGGGCTTCTGACCTGCAGAGCTGTGAGACAAATGTGTTCAGTTACTAAAACGTGCGAGCCTGGCTTCCCGTGGTAGAGCTGGCTGGCCTCCCAACACCAGAGCTCCTGTGTGGGACTAGCCACCAAGCACCCACGTGATAGGGTCAAGGTCCTGCAGCCCGGGGGCTGCCGAGGAGATGAGCCGAAGAGAGGCCGGCCTGTCAGAGCCTGGCTGGCTGCCGGGCCAAGCTCCAGGCTGCCATCTGCTGCGCTCTGGTCTTCACTGGGGCACTTAACCATTCGGAGATTTGGGACATCTGGAAGCAGGACAGGTCTGTTGCTCTGCCTGCCAGGTGTTGTGGACGAAGGGGATACAGCATGGTCCAGTTGTCCATCGTGAAGCTGATGGATCTGGGCCCTTCTGACTGTTATTTTTAGTAACAAGCATGTATGTGTGTTTTTCATCATGTTCTAAATCTACAGTTAACAAAATCCAGCTCAGCCAAGCAGCTGATTTGCTAAAATGCCAATGCTAATGCTTTAATGTATTCCCTGTAACTATAGCATAGGAGAGCTAAATGATCTCTAACTTCATCCATTTTCCAGGCAAGGACATGTTTGGGTTATTGAAAAGGTGAAGCCTTTAGTAATAGAGTTCCTGCACAAGTACATGGCAGACAAACCAAAAGTTTTAGAATCCCATAAAGCCAGTGTTTGTGGATTCTGAGATTTTAAGCAGAGTTATATAAAGTGGAAACTTGCACCATAATATGGGACCAGATGGTGCTCGAGCCTCCAAGGATGCCAACTTTTCTAGGGCCTTCAGGGATGAAGTTGGGTGTCTGAGGGTCCTAGCCATTGCCTTAACCCCTCCTCCTGCCAGACGTAAGTCTAAAGAATAAACATGCACCTTCCCTCACCCCAGGATGGAAGGAGCTGAAGTTTAGGGCACAGCGTGTGTCCTAGTGCCAGCTGTCCACTTTGTCCCTGTGTGCACCTTTGCCAAAGGAAGTACAGGTGGGACAAATCTGTCCCATATGTCAGGGCACTGCTACTCCAGGCATGGCGCAATGCCACCCCCATCATGGCGACACCTTCCAGCAAGCCTTGGCCACAGTAGTCTCCTGAAGCCCTCTGCACGCCTCTCTCTTAACTGAAGATGAGCTGGACCAAGTGACCTGCCCTCCTCGTGTTCTCCTGAGAGCAGATGAGTCACTGGGACTCAGTTTCCTCATCGGTCAGATGAAGGAGCTGGAGCAGACAGAAGCTCCATTTCTCTCAGGCTTTTCTGGAGCTCAGATCCCACCCATCCTTGTGTTGGAGGCTCTGTGTAAGGAAGCTGAGTGTTGAGGGAGAGGATTTGTTTGTTAATTAACGTTATTTTTTATGAGAATGATAACTCATTTATTATAAAAGTAATTACAACAATGCAGAAGTGTAGAACAGAGAGCAGAATCTCTCCCTTCACCTCCACAGGCTGTGTGCACAGGTAGCACCGGGCGATAGTCTCGGTCCAGAGCAGGACCTCAGGCTCCTGTCAGCCCTAGGGCAGTGGGTGACATTCTAACGGTGAGTCTTCCTTTCCTTTCTATGCTTTCAACAGCTGATGAAGGAGAAGAGAATCATTTGTAAAAATGTTTTGGTCCTAAGAGATCCAAATTCAGATCTTAACGACCTGACTTAGAAATTTATGTGAAGTTCAATTCCAAAGTCTGAGAGAACTTTTTCTGTTTTTAGAGTAACACAAAAACTGCAGAAGACAAAAGTGATGAACTTTAGGGGATTTTTTTTTCTGCTGTTGTCCTAGGTTCCTCATGTTTGAGACAAAATGCCTGACGCCCACAGCGTAAAGCAGGAGTTTATTTTGGATCATGGTCTCAAGTTTCTGTCCATTGTTGGTTAGCTCAGACATAGAAAAGGCATGGCTGAAGGGCCAGGGCGAAAGAAGGCTGTTCACACTATGGAGGCCAGGAAGCAGATGGGAAGGGGAGGTTCTGGGGAGGGAGATGCAACCCAGCACCCACCTCCTCAGACTGGATGTCACCTCCTAATGTCACACTCAGTTGATCCAGTCATCTTCCAGAAACCGGGTCTAGGAATACATGAGTATTTGGGCATCAATCCTGGTCTAAACTATAACCAAGATGCAGCATTACATATATATTGCTTGTATAATAAAAATTACACAAATATTCTGACAAATCTATGCTAGAAGAGTTGACTGGATTCAAGCAAAACACTAATAAATGGTACATTTACAATTTTTATTGGTCAAAGAGCTTTAACAGATTATTGCTACTTTTAGGCTAATTTTTTAAAACTAGGGATATATATTCAGAAAAAGACAAATGGAAAATTAACATTACTAATTACAGGAGAACCAACTTGAAAAATCTTTTTTTTTTAAAGTTTTTTGAGACGGGGTCTCGCTTTGTGGTTCAGGCTGGCCCTGAGCTCAGCCTCGAACTCACATCACAGCAATCCTCCTGCCTCTGCCTCCCGAGTGCTGGGATTACAGGCGTGAGCCACCACGCCCGGCACTGTGGTATGTGGTCCTGGTTGCTGCTGGGCGTGAGTCTCCACGCCCAGTATGGTATGTGGTTACCAGGGAATCGAACCTGGGTCCTTGCGCTTGCAAGACAGGCACAGAAACCACTGAGCTAACTCCCCGGCCCCTAACTTGAAAAATCTTAAATATAGTGGAGTCAATTCCACAAATACTGATTGAGCAGCTGTTTAGCTGCAAGGCATTGTGGGTGCAGAAGGGTAAATAAGCAAGTCCTAAGCACTCAGAGCCTGGCAGGAGTAAGACAGGAACCCACAGGTATCTGCTGGATGGCCTCTCCCAAGAGTTGTGAGTATAAAATAAGGAAATGCAAGCAGGTGAGGAACAGTGAAGGAAGGCATCATGAGGCCTTAGAAAATGGGTGCTGTTTCTTGTATTTTTTGGTCTTTTGATGATGCTGAGGATCAAACCCAGGGCCTCAAACATGCTGGAGACAAGTTCTCTACCACTGAGCAACAACCAGGCCTAGGTGGGATTCTTCACGCTCGAGATTGAAAGGCTTTTTGGGGGGTGGTGGGGAGACGCAAACTGAGGCATAGAGTTGTCAAGACCGGGGTATCTGAAGAGTCCAGTTTGACTGGAGTATACAGTACATGTAGGGGGTATGCAACTATGGGGGCTCAAATGTAAAGCCCCAGAATCAAGCTTTGTAAGTGATGAGTGACCTCAAGGGCTTTGGAGCAGGAAAAGTGGTGTAATTGATACTAATTTAGGGACAATGCTTTGACCTTGGCCACGTTGTTAGGCAGAGGCAGTAAGGCAGCCACAGAAGGAAGATGAGTCCCAGGTGGATGAAAGTATCTCTGTGTCATAGCTGGGAAGGAAGCCAGGCTAAGGATTTTGTGGAAACAGGCTCAGTGGAGTACGAGGTCAGGTCACTGATTTGTATTATCTACTTGTTTCTTCTTTGTAAGAATCTTTTCTGTTTTATGTCTTAGACCCTGAATAAAGATAACTTGTTATTTTTTTATTTGAATATGAAATTTGTATTTTTTCATAAAATAATCCCTTTCTTAGCAGTTGTGTGATTGCAGGGATATTAACTTCTGAGTCTTTTCCATTTACCAAATGCACATAGGTCACAGGCTTGCTATGGGACAGGAAATTACTCATTTAAAGCATTTAGTATAGTTGTGACACATGGTGAGTGCTCAGCAAATGTTACTAATGTCCCTAATTCCAGCTAATTCTACTAAATTGGAAATGGAACTAGGAAGGAAACGAGTGCCCACTCAGGGGATGGCCGGGGACACAGGTTCTTGGAAGCACAACAGTCGCTGGGAGCCTGGCATCTGCAGCAAGTGCACAGACAACATCCGGGTTCTTTGTGCTCTTTCCCAGCTGCTTGTCTTCACTGCGCAATCCCCCACATCACTGCTATGAAACAGGTCCTATCAGTGGTTCCCGGGAAGCTGCCCAGAACAAGGTGGTGGAATGCATGTGATGTGGGGTGTGTACCTGATGAACTTTGAAGTGCTTAGAAAAAACACTGGCTGTTAGTGAAGGGCGCAGGTTTGCCCTTCCATTGGCAGTGGTGGAACGTGGAAGAAGGGAAGAAGCTGTGGGGCAGGGACGGGTGAGAAGGGCAAGGCCCCAGGGAGAGCACTGGGGGCTTGGGTAGGAGCTGCTGGCACAGACGGCTATAGCCTTACAATAAGGGAGATGAACCAGGAAGGAGCGGTAGAAATCGGCCCAGAGAAATTTAAAAGAAAAACAAAAAAGAAAAAAAATAGGACCAGTGTTAATTTCACAAAAACATGAGAGCAGAAGACTCTAGGATCATAATCATTAGTAATGAATGTATGAACCTTGCTTAATCCGATTTGAAGAAAAGTCACTGTTGAACAAGTGGGGGCTCTGATGAAGGCCTTTGTATCTAAAGCTATAAGGAAGTTGTTTATATTCTAAAGTATGATAATCATATTGTAAACATGTCAAAAATGTCTTCATTCTTTTTTTTGAGACAAGGTCTCACTTTGTATTCCAGGCTGGCCCTAAGCTCCCTTATGTAGCACTGGAACTCAGAGTAAATCCTCCTACCTCTGCCTCCCAAGTGCTGGGGTTACAGGCATGAGCCACTACACCTGGCATTGTGATGGGTGGTGGGTGTGAGTCACCATGCTCAGCATTGTTGTATGTGGTTACCAGGGGTTGAACTCCTGACCTTGCACTTGCCAGGCAGACGCCAGAACCACTGAGCTAAATCCCCGGCCTCGGTGTCTTCATTCTTGGGAGATACAAGCTGAAATATTTAGGGGTGGAAAGTTGTTATTGATCCACAGGGTGGAGATAAGGCAAAATGTTAACTGTGTCGACTAGGTGAAGGGGATGCATATGTGATTCACTGGACTAGCTTTTCAACTCTTTCTGGATGCTTGGGAATTTTCAACATAAAAAAGAGAACTAAAGCAGTGGGGGGGGGGCTGTTAAGAGAACTGGTCTATACCTGGGAAAGCAGTACTTTGGAAGAAAAACATGGTCCACATACCAAAGGAGGGATATCAAGAAAGGAGACGTTGAGTGAGACAAAGAAAAGGAAAGAAGCCTTGTGTGGTCTTTGGAGAGAGAAGACTTGAAGAAACCTGACTGACCCATGAGAGCTGACCTGCCGGGAGGTAGCAGGGTCTCGGTGACACCATCAGCTCGGGAGAGGGGAGAATGGGCAGGACAGAGCCAGGAAACGCGGAAGAAGGAAGTGGCTCTGGAAGGGCGGGGTGCGGGAAGGAAGCACCCTAGGAATAAGGGACAAGGTCACATCCGCCAGTCAGGTGGCAGCAAGTAGAAGGCAAGAAAGGGAGAGATGTGCTACACCTGTTCTTGCGTTGTAAGTTAGGAAACAGGTAGCTGAGGTGCATGGCGCCCTTGGCACTGGTGAGGCTGGGGTGGGAGGCGCTCGGAGACTGCCCCAGTGACGTGGTAGAGATGGGTTAGGGTGGTCAGCAGTCGTGGGAACTAAAGTCCCCTCTTCTGAACTTGGCGCCGGGCAGATTGTCCTTTAAGGGTAAAACTCCTATGGGTTAAAACCACGACCCCGCGTTTCCACGCCCTCCCTGGGCTGACACGGCGCACAAGCACATGGCGTGAAGTCTTTGGTGTGTGAAGCAATTTCTGCCCTTTCACTCGCCAGCCTCAAGTGGCATGGCAGCAAGGATGCTGGGCCCTGCGGTTCCCCTTGTGCGACTGCTCCTCGCACGCTTCAAGGCACGGAAGTCAAAGGCCTGGCAAGCGGTGGGTTGGTCTTGCGCTGGTCTGAACCTGGCGTGGGCAGCCCGCTGGGCGGCGTCCCCTACAGCAGGACTTCGGCGGCCATGCAGCTGTCCCTGACCCCGTCCCCGGGGTCCTCTTTCCCCGGGGGCCCAGCGGAGGGCCAGCCCAGCTCGCGCAGCCTGGCCTGCAGGGCCTGGCGCTCCGCCCGCAGCCGGCGCTCCAGGGCGCGCAGCGCGCTCCGCCGGAGCTCCAGGGCGCGCTCGCCCCGCGCCACGGCCGCCTCCCTCCGCGCCAGCTCGCGCTCGCGCCGCAGGCCCTGCTCGGCCAGCGCGCCCAGCTGCTCCCGTAGCCGCGCCCACTCGCGCTCGGCGGCCGCCGCGGGGCCCGGCACACCGCGGTCCCCAAGCCCGCGCCTGGCGCCGCCGCCCTCCAGCTCCCGTCGGTGCGCGCTCTTCAGGTGCCGCCACAGCGCCGAAGTCCCCGCCCGCAAGCCCGGCCCGCGGCCCACCTGCTCCCCGCACAGCCGGCAGGTGGCCCAGCGGCCCGCCTGGTGCCCGGGGCGCGCGGGGGCCAGGTGGAAGTACCCCCAGGCCTCGGCGTAGGGCGCCCCCAGGCGGCCGGGGCACGGGCTGTCCTGCGCCGCCGCCTCGTGCCGCCCGCCGCTCTCTTCCGTGGTCTGCGCAGGCTCTTCGCTGGGCATCGCGTCTGCCGCGTCTGCACACAAAGCGAGAGGAGCGGTTAATAGACGCACAGCGATGGCTGTGACTTGCCCAGGAAGCCTTGCCTCTGGGTTTGACGCGGGCAGCTCCTACAGCTCCCGGGGCTTCTGACCCCTTATCGTGCTCACGCGCAAATGCCGCGGAAAAGAAAGTTCCGAGCGCCCCGGCCGTCTCACGCTAGGAAGCCTCTGCAAGATCAAATTAACTCCACAACTCCGCGTAGCGTTTATACTACTGGTGGGAGGCGAAACTTGAAAGAACCCGCTTAAGTATGTGTTGTGGGCACAGATTAGTTTTAACTAGCCCATGTCCTTAAAGTTTTTTTCTCTTTGGAACAAGGGTCCTTCTCCCCTGGGTTCTGCCAACTTCCGAAATGAGCCAAAAATAAAACCTTAATTTTGTTTCTTTAAGGGTAGAAGGGAGTCGCTTTTTAAAGTGACTCTCCTAAAGAAACTAACGCATGGTGGATCCTGGCTTGCTGAGGACGCTTCAGGGCGGTGGGAGAAGGCAGGAGCGGCTCCCGGACCTGCGGAGAACTCACCTCCAGGAGCTCACCAGAGCCTGTGCCGGCTGCCAGCTTCGGAATCAGCGACAGGGTGATGACAGAAGTCTGGATGCTCTTTGGTTATACACAACTGGGAAGGACAAGAGGCAGAGACAAGAAAAGGAAAAATAAGCCACTATAAGAACAGCATTTATTGGAAGCTTTTAATCCAATTGATAATGAATAGTCACATTACAGGAGACCTGGGACCTGCACCGTGAGCTGATGCGGAACCAGAGGTTCCCAGCACACTCACCGCGGCCAGGGTGAGCCTGGGAACCACCGGAAGGAAGTGCCGGTGGTCGGAGCTTACTGCTTGGGGGACCAGAGGCCGCTGCATTTGTATTTCTCTAAGACCCAAGAGCGGCTGTGACACAGATCTACAGGCTAAAGTGGGGTCTGAGAGTCGCCATTTCTGTTTAAAGTTGGTGGAGCAAGACCAAGAGTGTGTGGTGCTCACCCCGAGCTCAGTGGGAACGCCGTGGCCGGACTCGCCCCTCAGAGTTCCTGTGGCTCCACAATCAAGACTGCAGGTTTGGTGAGGCATTCGGAGGACACAGCATCATTGCTTGGGCATGTGCTGCAGCCCTGGGCGCACTGGGGCTTTGGGGCCGAGCAGTGAGGAGGGCCCACAGGGAGGCTCCGACAGTTCCCTCCTGCACATACAGAGGCTTTCGGCGTGGAGATGGCTGTGCCGTGGAAAACGCTGCCTCAGTTCTGGTGGGTGAGTCGCACAGGCCTCGGCCTCCATACTGCCCTCTTCTCTGGCTTCACCTGTTTGACTAGAACTGAGAAGCAACACGCCAGACTGCAAGTATGGCCTACTGCTCCAACCCTACCGGCTAATTCTAGGGTTAGAGACTCTGGAAAGAAACAGCTCAATTGTTTGGGTTTTTTTTTTTTTTTTTTTTTTTTTCAAATACCTCAACAACGACATAGGTTTTCTTTGCTTTTTTCTGTACTAAGAATGGAACCTAGGGCCTGGCACATGCTAGGCAGCTACTGTCCCACTGAGCACATCCTTGGTGCTGTAAAAAAAATGTAAAAGGTACCTAAGAGACCCAGTCTCACTAAGGAGGCCAGGCTGGATTCAAACTTGCAGTCCTCCTTCCTCAGCCTGAGGAGAAGGCTGCCCACGAATAAGACTTTCACACGACATGGACACAGAAAAGGCAGTTAGTTCTAAGAGACGAGATTACAGCTGTAAGTGCTGACATTAGAAAAACAAGGATCTCATGTAACCCAGTGACACATCTCATAGCACTAGTAAAACAAGACTGAATCAAACCCCAAGTCGGTTGAAGAAAATAAATTTTTTAAAAATCAGGGCAAAAAAGACAAAAAGAACAATACAAAGGATGAAACAGAAGTAGTTATTTGAAAAGATAAAATTACCAAACTCTTAGCCAGACCAACTCAAAGAGAAGTTCCAAATAAAATGAAAGATGAAAAAGGAGACATTATGATACAATTGAAATACAGAGGATCACTAGGAAATATTTTAAAATATTACATGCCAATAACTTAGAAAATCTAGAAGAAAC
>PVIR01006263.1:0-67137 GCA_004026965.1 Petromus typicus | reverse complement strand
AACTTAAGACTGAACAAGAGAATGCCAAACCCATAATGTGTGGTGCTAGGTGCCCCAGAAAAAGAGGCCAAGCATGGGATGTGGAGAAGTACACGGGAAGACACATATCCTTATTGTATGAGAGGGTTCAAGGGCTGAGAGGGCTCACGCTGTTCGTCAGGCTGCTGCCTGCGTTACCGTGAAGTGCACAGAATACTTTGTTAAGCAGGTGAGGGCCCAAGCCCAGAGCCCAGGAGGAGCCACAGACTTGTAAGCTGGAGAGTGGACACACCACGCCACCTCTCCGGCTCTCCTTTCTCAGATAGTACATCTCTGCACCACCTCCAAGGATAAGACCAAGAGCAACCATAGAAAACAACTCTGAGCAGCCGGCATTCATTAGGCACTTACTGTATACCAGCCACTGTCCTAAATGCTTTGCATAACTAGCACATTCAACTGTTGCCACCATCTTAGAGGCAGATCTTGCTATTCCCATGGTCTAGAAACGGGGTCTGAGGCCCAGAGAGAGTAAGGAAGCTGCCCAAAGCCACACAGCCAGGCAGTCGTAGGGCTGGCCCTGGCTCGAAGGTGCACAATCTGACAATGTATCCATAAAAGATGCCAAGCACACATGAGCAAACCGCTGTCAGCCCCACAACATCAAGCCTATTCATTTACACATTCAGTGTATAAGCAAAGGTCAGACTCAAGCATGCCTCGAACACATTTGGAAATGACCCTGCCTCTCCCCCTCCCTCTGCAAAGACTCTCCCTGCTTCTGGAGTCTGCAAAGCCTGCCACCACGTAAGTGTTCTGCCAGCCTCCAACACCCGTCCCCCTATTTCTAAGGAGCCCCTGCCTGCTTTGGCCCCAGGAGAGGCTCTCCTTCCCTGAGTGACTAAGTATGCTATTCAGCTAGGGGCCAGGCAGAGAGGCTGAGACATGGACACTCATCTAGAGCAGGGTACTCAAGGACCCATGGCACCCAGAGGAGTGCCCAGCCCTGAGCACAGCAGGCATCTCAGCCAGGAAGTACGGAACAGGGCTGTATGAACAGGCTGGACAGTGTGGCTCTGTGCCAAGGGTGCCTGGAGGCCCAGGGACTTGAATAATCAGGAAGGCTTACTGGCAGAGGGGACTCCCTTCAGAGGACTCCTTCCCTTTTCCCCAGGAGGGGAGAGAAGCGAGCTTCTGGAGTGGGGATGCTCGACCAGGCCAGGGGAGGACGAGGCTGGGTGGCAGAAAGAAGGGAACGAAGCAGAAGGTAATCTGTGCAAAAGCACAGGGAGGGACACAGGGGCTGGCCACAGAGTGCCACGCACAGGACAGCTCAATGCACCACCATCCACTGCCTGTCTCCCTGGGCCCATTTTCTCAGCCTGCACCTGACACCCTGCTTCAGGCCTCCGTGGGACTTTATACAAAGTACACCTGGCCCCACCCAGGACGACCCCCGCCCCACCTTCTGCCCCCAAAGGCATCACGATGCCACAGTCCTGTCTGACTTGACATTACACAACTGTCCAAGCTGGGGAGAGGCAGTAGTGTCCCTGTGCACTTCTGGTTTTTAAGGACATGATTCAATACAAAAAAACAGGTGATCAGAGGCAGTGACGGAGAGACCCTCAGCGGTTAGCCCCAGGGCCAGAGGCCATTGCAGGGTAAAGTGGTCAGCCCACCTCTCTTCCCATCACACAGGGCCCCATGGGGCAGCACACACCCATCCTGGAAAAAATGGCGCTTCCATGGGGGGGCCCACTCTGACCCAGGCCTGGGGAGCACTGTAGCCTTGGCAGAATCCACTCCGGGCCATCACACACTTCAGCCAGCATGGGCGGGGAGGCGCAGAGGCATCAGTGCCCACAGGGGACCTGTCCCCCTCTCCCCGTCTCCCCGTCTCCCCCAGGATCCCCTCTCTGACATTGTGCCTTCTCTGCCGGTTCCAAGGAGTTGGCGCCCCTCCCCACTCTGCCTCAGGCGAAAGCACGATCCAGGGCTGCTGTCCCAGCTCCTTAGCACTTGCCGCCCCTCTAGCCACACCAGGACAAAGGCCCCAGAACAGAGTACCCGCCCTCTCCTCACCAGAGCTCCTCAGTAGACCTGGGAAGCCCCAGGCTCTCTGCCAGCTGGGTGCCCTAGAGTCCAGGGCAAGCTTGCAAAAGCCATCAGCATAATGGCCAGTAGGGCTAAGCCCAGAGAGGGACCAGGCGTGGCTCCGCGCCCCCTGGCTGCCCAAGCCCAGCAGAGGACCAAGGGAAGGCAGGGCTGGCAGGAAGGGGCTGACCCAGACGGTGCTGCCCCTTTTGAGGGCCTTTGCACTCCGCCCACCAGGGCAGAGTACCCCCACCCTCCCACATGCCCTTTCTCCCCTCAGACTCCAGCATATCTGAGAACAAAGGGGGGGTGCTGGTAGTACAGGGACCCCAGCGAGAGCACGGAGGGGACTCCCCACTGGCCTGGCCCCACCCCTTCCCCAAGGTGAGATCCACTGGAGATCCGCTCCTGGGTGCGCCTTGAAGGGAAGGATACCCAGGGCCCACCCAGAGGGGGTGGGGGCAGCGGGCGCCTTCTCCCTTCTCTTCGCTGGTCTCCACCTCCCACCGCTGAGCCTCCAAGGAAAAGTGGGGCAGGAGGAGGTGAGAAGCTGGCCGCAGGCAGACAAAGGGGAGGCCCTTAAATGGCTCTGAGGTCCTCCCGCGGACTCCCTCCCTTTCCCACCAGTCGCTGTCATCCGCCGACTTCGTGGGGCCGGGGGGTGGGGGGGTCCGTCCAGACCGGCTCTATGAAGAAAGCCGGTTCCACGCCTGAGAACTGGCTAGGGAGTGCCAGGTGCTGAGGACTACCTGGGGGCGGGATCCGCGTCCGCCCAGGTGGGCACCCTCGGGGACTAAAGAGGGCTTGTCCTCTAGGGTGACCATTCTCACAATGGGAAGGTACGAGGCGCCATAGGGTCCCAACCCTACCAACCAGGAAGCTATTAGGGCGATGGCAAAGGAAGAATCCTTTCTGAGGCTTGCGAGGGGACCAGGCCTGTGACTCCAGAACGGTCTGGGTAGCATCAGGCGCCCTGAGTCCCCAGGAGGGTGCAGCCCGGCCACAGTGCCCGGGGCCTGTATGCGGGGCTCACCTGCATCTCGGACGCGCCGTCCGTCCGCGCGGCTCGGTCACCAATCGCATGTCGCTCCCGCCGGCGCGGCCCCGGCCCCTGCCCAGCCCCCTTCGTCCCCTCCTCCTCCTCCGACTCCTCCGCCCGGCAGCCCGCGCGCCCTCGCGGGGCGCCCTGGTCCGGCCGTGCGCCCCACGCGGCGGGAGCCGAGCCCACTGGCCCGGGGCAGGAGCGGAGGCCGCGGGCGGCGCTTAGGGCGCGCGCCGCAGGGTCCTCGCGCCCAGCTCTGCGCCCTCCGCCGGCCCGGAGCCGCCGCCGCCTGTGCCGCTGGGGCCGAAGTGGGGGCCTCGCGCGCTGCGCCGCGGGGCCAGGGCCGGGACAGGTGGGCTGCGGCCGTGCATGCTGCTCGGACCCCGCGCCCCGAGAGCCGGAGCGCGCGGTGGGGATTCCGCGCGCCCCTCACCGGACCCGGACCCGACCGGGACACGGACCGGGAACTAGAACCCAGACCGCTGCTGCCTGCGCCGCCGCCCGCTTCTGCTTTGGCTCCGGATCCGGCTCCCGCGCCGGCCCCCGCCCGGCTGCCGCTCGGGCTCCGCGCTCTGCCGCGGCGCGGGGAGGGAGAGCAGAAGCGGGGAGTGGAGGGGGGGAAGAGGAGGGACCAGAGAGAAGGGGGAGGAGGGACGGAGAGGAAGGGAGGTTGCGCGGCCGCCCAGCCGAGGGGGCGTAGGCTAGAGCGCGCCAGCTCTGCCCCACACCAGGGGCTCGCCAGTCCCTGTCCACGTCGTACACGAAGCGGCACCCTCCAGGTCCAGCTCCCCAGGTCCCCGGCCAGCCCGCCTGGAGTCCGGCTGCGTCCTCTCCGGGTGCGCGCTCTCCGCGGGGGAGTGAGCCTGGCCACACGCGCATGCAGGCGTTCACTCCCGGGTCGCTGCACACCGCCGCGTGGACGCACCCGCGCACGTGAGCGGACAGCGCCCCCCACCCGGTCAGGGTTGTTTGGAGGTCAGTAGGAGTGGAGTTAGACTGGGGTCGCAGTCCTGGTCCCCTCCTCGAAATGAGCGCAGAGGCCCCACGATCCCCATCCTAGTGGCCTGGGCTCCACGTTCCATCCAACCCAGCCTCACTGGCGCCTCTTGCGGGGTCCCACCTACAGGGGTCCAGTCCTGCAGGGGGCGCGGGCCTCGCCACCGGCTGTGCCCTGAGCGCCGCGCCAGGCAGCCGGCAGAGGGCGCGCGGAGCCTCAGCCTGGGCGGCTCAACGCCTGTCCCGCTTTGAGAAAGGTCTAGCCCAGGGAATCCATCCGGTCATGAGGCCACATCTAAATACGCCCCAGGGAGCGAGACTTCTCCCAGAGATCAGGCAGGCCAGAGATCTTAGAGTGTCTTGGCCCCTTTGTGACCGCGCCCACTGTACACCCTTCACCTCGTAGAAGCCAGTTTTGAGCACAACGACTGACGCGGACTCCACCTGGCATACAGCCACTCTGTTAGCACTTTTGTGTCCCATAAGCAAAGGGCTTCTGACACCTGGAGTGCACAGGGTGGGGCCCCCTCAGGCAGGGTAGGAAGCTGAGGCAGGAGCCTGGTCCTGGCAGACTCGTTCTCAGGTTCCCATCCAGTGGCAGGTAACATTCCCTGCAGGAAGTCTGCGCACAGAGAGATGTATCCCCAGCCCCATCCTACCCCAACCCCCCCCCCAAGTCACACAGACCTGTTCCAGGGAAACTGATCCTGGGTCCCTCTTGGTCTCACTGCCTCACCCCTGTTCTGTATGTCCTGCCTGGAGAAGCCTCCAGCCTTCTGTGTCATGTTCGTGCTCATCCCAGGCCGGGTTAGGGCCCCTTCCCGCCAGGTGCCATCCCCCAGCAGTCCTGAGCAGAGCTGCAACAGTTCTCCGGCGACAGAGAGCAGGAGCCAGGCTCAGAGAGGTTGGTCGACTTGCCCATGGTAACACAGCTGGCGAGGCATGGGCAGGGGATTTGAGTCGCCTTCCACGCTGAGTAAGCCGCGAGGAGGCTGGTTTGGCTGGAGGACTTGCAGGTGGGAGGGACCCAGGAGTCCCCTCCCTTCCACAGCCCAGTGGGGGTGGCTCGGCCCTCACCTAGCTGTTGCTTGGACCCCTTCCCTATCTTCCAGCTCCCCCCCTGCCCGGCTGTTTGTGAGTGCCCGCCTCCAGCCACCTCCCACAGCGACAAGAATAGATGCTCAGGCTCCGTACAGCGGCTCCCCAGACCCGGCGGGGGCGGGGCTATTCCTGGAGCGGGGCTGACGCAGGCGAGGTGCGGTCCCCCAGATCCCGCCTGCGACTCACCTGCTGCCTCCCTCAGGGATTGCTGGGGAGAAGGGGGCAGCCCATCGCCCAGCCCGCCCTGAATGCTGGTTGCACAGGCTGGTGTGCTGGGGTGGGGTCCTCCGGGTGGGGTCCCTGAAGGCAGGATAGGAAGTCCCTCTCTATCCAGACTCCTTCCCCTTCCGTGTGTCTCCAAAGAAAATGACCCCGGCCCCATGTCCTTGTCACCCTCCAAGCAAAGTCATAGGCCTGGCAAGGAACAGCGTGGAGGAAAGGTTTTTGAGGGCCAGCCCTGAGCCCAACCCCTGACCCATTTAGTCCAGCTGGGGCCAAGAGCCTCCATTCTGCCTGCCCAGTGATCCTCAGCGCAGGGCTCTCAGGAGCCCTGGGGCCATGGAGAAGCCAAAAATCAGGGCGGCCTAGTCCAACAACCAGCAGGTCCACCCCAGTGCTAGAGCAGGACATTTCTGTACTGGCCCGAGAGTGACTGTGCAGGTCCACCCGCTGGCCATGCCCCACCCTCGGTTTCTAACCCTGCCTTGAGAGCCGACCAAGACCCAGCACTGCCACTCTCCAGTCCCTCCCCAGATGAGATGGCCCATGTGTTCCCCTTCCTTTCCAGTCTGCTGACAGGGGAGCCAGTGGTGGAATTCAGTGGTGTCACTTCTGCCTGGCAAGCATAAAGTCCTGAGTTTGATCCTCAGTACCAAATAAAGAATTAGAGTACTACTTTTCAGACAGGAGCTGCCAGGCTGTGTGTTCCACCGGTGGGCACCCAAGTGGCCCTGGATCCAGGGAGAGAATATAGTGGTCTCAATATAGCCTGGATAGGGCTGCCAGGGGACTCTGACATGTAAGAGATGGGATCCTTGGGACACATAGGGTGGCACACATAGACCTGCCACATACCTGCTCTGGGCTGGTCCTGTAGCCTGCATCCCAGCACCTTGCAGGGTTTTACTATGATGATTATTTCTGAAGGCACTTGAGATTAATGACAGCTCTAAAATGGCTGGGACAGTGGAGTCATTGCAGAGAACTCTAATTAGCAAGACAAACAGAGGTGGCAGGCAGTGGGGGCTGGGCTGGCAGCATGAGTCCAGTAACAGGGGGTGCTGCTGTCAGGTGAACTCCACGTTTCCCCTTATGCCCTCACTGAGCTTATCGCCTGTCGCATGCCCTTGAGGGGTCACGGCACCTCTCTGGGACACAGTTTACCTGACTATGCTTTGGGAGGGGGGCTGGCCTGGGGATTCCCTAAGGCCACTGAGACAGTGGGGACCATGACTCCTTGGGGGACCAGACACCCCCAGAAAGCTGGCTATGAGGCCCCTGGGGCACAGCCTCCTGGCCCTTATAGCTTCCATGTCCAGCACAGTGTAATGAAGTCCCAGAGCCTCAGGCTGGTGTGGCAAGGTGGAAAAGTGGCAGGAAATCCATAGGTCAGAGCCCCATGCGGGTGCTGCTGCAGAGCCGGACAGGGACAGTGCAGCCAGGGCCACTAACAGCAGAGTCTCCTTTTGGTGGCAGACCTGGAGCTGTAGGCAGGCTCACGCTCTGGCTGCCGCCTCCTGACCCCTCCCCGAGAGCTTGAAGTGCCTCACAGTGGCTCTCATATATCTCCTCACCTGTCACCATGAGTGGCCGGCATGGGAGGGGCATGGGAGACAAAGGAGGAAGGGACTCCTCACGGTAGCCCCATACTGGTTGACTCAGAGAGGCGTCTATGGTGGATCCAGGATGAGACAGTGAGGGCAGGGATGGCAAGTCCGCCTGCTTGGACAGGCATCCTCTTCCCTGACACCTACTGCTGGCTTTCTCATTGTCAGCTGTTTTCTCAGACCCTAGAGTCCTCTCTTTCCTCCTTGGCTAATTCAGGGCCCAGGGCTTCCTTCCCACACCCCACTCCTATGCCTCTCCTAGTTGGGCCTCTAGATCTGGGGCACCTCCTTGAGTCTTGATTCCTCCCCTATAAGATGAGAATCTAGCAGGGCCCATGCACAGGGCAACATGAGGCCTTCATGACCCACTGTTCCTGTGGGTCTGTGTGGGAGCTGGCCCATGCTCAGCGGGATCCTGATGGGCATGGGTGTCACGAGGCACACTGTGCGTGGTGATGGGTACACTCTGTCCCAGCCCCTCCTATCATCAGGTCTCCCCTACGGCCCCTTCTGGTACCTCACACCAAGATGCAGGACCAAGTCCTCCATCCTCTGAGAATCAGGAATGCCGGGAGAGTGTGGCTCAATCTTGTATCTCCTCTGACATCTGTGGGAGCCCAGCATGCCGATGGCAGAGGGTTCCACATGCACAAGCTAAAATCTGTTCATCAGCGGGGACCAGTGGGGCCCTAGAGAAGGGCCTGGGATGGGGGATAGGGACGTCCCTGAATCCTCACTCACTTCCACACACCTCAGCACTCTGGCCACTCACACCTCCACCAGAGAGGGTCCATTCTTGGCAGGCGAGGGGGCTGCCTGTCCTGGGCCTCGCCACGGCCCCCCGAGCAGGGATGCCTGCTGCGGTGCCCATGGTTACCAAGGAATGAGGGCTCTCTCTGCAGTCAGGCGTGAGCAGGGTGTGTCCTCCCGCCACCTCAAGGCCCTCAAGGAAAACCCTTTCACTCCAACCCTGAGTTCCATAGGATGCAGTCAGCGGCCCTTAAGAAACCAGGGAAGCGTGCACTCCATTAAAGAAAGAAGATGAAATTGAGAGCAGAAGCCAAAATGCAAATAGAGAAAGCAATCGGTAGAAAGGGGCCCTCCTTGGCTCCCCAAGACCTGAGGCTCTGTGCTTGGCAGAGCAGCTCCTCCTGAGATCCTGGCTTGCTGTCCCCAAGGCACGTGTCAGGGGGAGCAGGAGCTAATGTGCGCCAACAGGCAGCACTATTAGTAGATCTGTTCATTAAGTGCCCGTCTTGAGCTCTGCTGGGTTGAAGACTTGTTTATTAAGTTAAGCCGGAACCTGTTACCAACGGAAGTAAAAGGCAATGTGGCAGCTCGGAAGTTGCTCAGCTACAGAACCAGGCTGTCCTGGGTTCTCATTGTGACTCTGGCTCTAACTGTTGTGTGATCCTGGACAAGTTACTTCACCTCTCTGGGTCTCAGCTGTCTCATGATGGGCAGCCCGAAGATGATCCCTGTGGTTTCTGTTTGTGGTGCTCTCCACCCTAACTCCCTCCCCTAGAGAGTGAGTTGGACCAACAGACTCAATTCTGATAAGCAGAATGCTGCTGGAGCAATGGGACTTCCACTCCCAAGATTAAACTATAGAAAGCTATGGCTTCCACCCTGGGTACCCTCTGTCCTCCCTGAGGGAGCAGCTGCCATGCTGTGAGCAGCCCAGCTGGGAAGCCGGAGGGACAGGAACTCACACCCTAGATGAGATCACACTGACTGGGGCCGTTTGTTAAACACCCACAGGTTACCGAGCCCTGTGCTGTTTATTCAGGGTGGTAACAATCTCCCAATGGCTGGGCCGTGGAGACCACACGAAAGTGCCTACTGCTAGCAGGGCGAGAGATGGCTCAGCATCCCTCGGTGTCTCTTTAAAGTGAAGGAGGTGCAGTCTGTGTCCCTACACCCCCTGTCCTGAATGTGAAATCTCGAGAAGCAAGGAAGAAGTGCAGGACGGTCCCCACAGGGACTGCGCATAATACTGAGAAACCGGAAGTTCCCAGGTCTCATCTCCAGGAAGGGGAACGGAGAGCATGTGGTACTGATCCTGCAGCAGAATGCAGGATGCAATGGGGACAGGGACATGGGAGTCACATGTCAGCATGGGGAAACCAGAGACACAGTGGGGCACAGACAAGTACAGGGGCATCATTGGGACAAACTTTAGACACACACTAAGCCCTATAAACTGAGGGTGGGATTTACATACACAGGAAAAGGATACAAGTGCTGGGAAGGATGGCAAACCTCAATCTTCAGTGCTATCCAGAAACAGTGGCTCATTGGAGCCTCTGGAAAACCCCAGGGGCTATTCTATTTTTGTTACCTTTTCTTACAGAGGAGGAAACTGAGGCCAGGATTCTAGGGAGACACTCCTGGCTCTTGAGCCCAGTGGGAAGCTGGGTTTGGTTTCCTGGTCTACAGTTTATTTCAGGGAGTCCCCAGGATGTCTTGTCCTCCGTCCTATAGGACACACTTGTTCCCTGATCTGGAACATTGGCAGAGGGGATCATGCTGAGCCACACTACAAAGCAGGGGCCCTACACCAAGGTGTGGACCACAGTAGATGTGAGTGGGTCAGTTCAGTCCGGCACAATGTCACCTCGTCTGCCTCGTGGACAGACAAAGGCTGAGGCCAAGGGAGATTGCTGAGAAGTTTCGAGTAGGGTTCTGTGCAGGTGTTGTTATAAATTCCCATGCAGACCTCAGCCTGATCCTCAAAGTGGGGCTGTTATGGTCCTCACTCAGCCGACGAGGACACGGCAAGCAGCTGGCTGGGCCCAGCAGCACAGCTGGAATGTTAAAATGCCCTGTCCTTCAGTGTGGGAACAGGGAGAGAGGGCCCAGGTCTTGCTGCCCATGAGCATCTCAGCCCTGACCAGGAGAGTCTGGTGATTGAGAGGAGAAGGAGCAGTCAGGGCAGATTTTCCAGATAAGAAGGAAGGCTGGGGCTCAAGCAGACAGGACATCATTCACCCATCTACCCATTTCTTCATTCATTCACTCAACAAACACTTTCCACAGCCTTCTTTCTGTTCCAACAACCCATGGGCTAGCAAGGCCTAGTGTGACTGACACAGGCAGAGGTGAGAGAAGTCGGTTTTGGTACTCTGCAGATCAAGATGGAGATCCAAGAAGTAGTGAAGGCCAAGCTGAAGTCAGAGGGTAAAAAGGAGTCAGTCAAACTGGGTGTGATGGTACACTCCAGTAATCCCAGTACCCAATAGGCTGAGGCAGGAAGATCGCCTTGAGTTTCAGGCCAGAGTGGACTACATAATGAGTCTCAAAAACCAAAACAGGAGCCAATCAGAGTCCATAAGAATGGCTGGCACTAGACAGAGAGAAAGAGGGTATGGAGGCCTGACCCTGGGGTTGGGGAGATGTTCAATACTGGCCAACGGGGTCCAGTGTAGCTCGGGGAGGTTTAAACTGTGGTGGCTGCTACCTCTCTTAGTAGAGTGGCTGCTGGGTCCCCCACCAATGTAGCCCCAAGGGCAGGCTGGCCCCTCTGCAGAGGCTGGAGAGCAGAGAGTTGGAAGCCATGTAATTATGTGCAAGCGAAGGAGGCACCTTAATAATTGATGGTGGGAGAGAGTAAATATCAGCGGAGCCACCGGGCTTCATCGCCCCGTCCCGTCTGGCGGGGACCCAGGGCGGCCACCCAGCTGCTAATATGCCTATAAATTATTGAACTTAGAAAGCAGAAAGTGGGTGTCACGTCACACCCATGAACAGCTTGTTAGCTGAGACGGACGAAGGGGGCGGCCGGCTCGGCATGGAGTCCGCTCCCCCACACCTGCCGATGACGAGGGACACAGATGGGGGTGGGCGTGGCGGGAGGCTGAGCGCTGCTGGCCTCGAGCCCCACCTCCCACCGCTGGCCCACATGGAGTCAGGCGGTGCCCCAGAGGAGGCTGCAGCCCAGAGTCCTGGGAATGGGGCATGCCTGTGCCAGTGCTGGAGGAGCCTGAGAGCTGCGAGCTGGATGCTGGGAAGGACTGGGTGCTGGCACTGGGTGCCAGGGTGCACCCAGCCAGGAGGCCACCTGCTGGTGGTATGATTCAGGCAGCTGGCTTCCTTCTCTGGGCCACTATCTGGTCAGATTGCCTGGAGACCCTCGTGTCCACCCTGGAGGCGGTGGGGGTATCCTGACAGCATAGCCAAGTCACAGAACAAGCCTGGTGCTGAGTGGGCCCTCAGGAATGGGTCCCCTTTCCCTGCACACCCCACTTCACCCCACTAATACAGTCAGCCCTAACAAGGCTTCCCTTGCCAGGTTGTTTATGCGCCATTAGACCTGAGCCCAAGACACTGCAGGGACTCCCATTTGGGGGGACAGAAAGAGGAAGACAGTTCTGGAAGCTGGAGCACAGGGATACTGTCGGGGTCGGGAGGCCACTGGTACTGCAGCTCCTCCTGGTGGAGAACTGTAAACCACTGTCCCTTGGGTGGGTCAGCTGCCTGAGGCCCCATCAGGAGGTGGAGCTGCAGCCTGACACTATGCCCTCCATGTGCTCAGTGCTGGCCAGGCCCACACAGGTGGGCAGTCTGGACCTAGAGAAGGTGTTGCTGTCCTCCACCTGGCTCTGGGACCACAGATCAGACCTCCGTAGGTAGCCCATCCCTTAGGCTGGTTTAACCCAAAGTCCCACTCCCCAATCTTGGCCCAGCAGGGTGCCTGTTCCATAGCGGTTTCCTGGGCCTCTTTTCACAGGTCCCCTCTGCAACCTGTGTAGTCTCCTACAGCCTCAGTCTGTCCTGAGCTTTGCTCTGCATATGCACAGAGAGGTCTCATGGCACCCTAAGGCTGCAAAGCATTGAAGCTGCAGTGAGAACCCCCAAGTCTGGGCCTCCTGCCTCTCCTTGCAGCAGCTCAGCACTGTAATGGCTATTGACGTGACAGGAAGACACCCTAGGAGCTCTTGTCCCGGATGTAGCTCCCAGGACCCAGCTATCCCTGCACACAGGGTTGGGGCAGCTGGGACGTTTCCTGTAGTGTCAGGCAGGCAGCCCCGGCAGCAAGCAGATGGGGCTTCTTCCAGGAACAACTCTGAGCCTGGGTGCTCACTCTGGGCCCATGAAGAAGAGACGTCTCTTGTTGGACCATGTAGGCTGCATGCAGGGGACAGCATGGCAGAGCAGCCAAGCCCGTGCACAGAGCCGGAGCCGGTTGCTGAAGCCATGGGCTTGGGGTTTGGTGTGACCGGAAGGAGCCAGGAGAACTTCCGGGGTCTGTCCTCTATCTTCCTCTTCCTGCCACTCGCTAGTAATGTCCCAGAAGGCAAAATGTCCCAGAGGGCAAGGATGGGAGGCACTGACACTGGTCCAACCCCAGCAGTAAGTTTTCGGTTTGCACCCCTCTGAGGCCAGTACTGGCTAGAGGCAGCAAGGCAAGGGGACAGCTGCTGGGGGTCTGGTGCCACCTCCAGCCAGGACACCCAGCTTTCTGCACCCCCACAGGGCACATCTGTAAACAGGATCTCCTGGTGGCTGGGAGAACCTGGGCACAGAGCCCCCCTGCAGCTGGGCACTCAGGTGGTTTCCTGTCTGCCTCTCTCCCTGAGTGCAGCACCCACACCGAAGGCACAGAGGGTCTCAGGAGAAGCCCCTGCAGAGCCTGGACACAGGTCTGCACCCCCAGCCTGAACAGCGGGCTAGAATCTCCACCCTGTCCCTGCCAGGCTGTCTGGAAGCCCAGACCCCACAGCCCTGAGGCCACGAGTGAGGAGGATGCCCAGTTCCTGGCTCCCCAGAGCAGACCTGTACCTCTCCTTGCTTGTCTGGGCCCACTGCTGCCTAAGGACTTTCTGTCATCTGGGAAATGAACTTGGATTGGTGGGGTGTGAGCAATGGCAGAGGGAGAAGAAAGCATCCATGAGTGATCCTGGGAAAGGGGGTGCTGAGGATAGGCACAGAGGTCTAAGGCTGGGACAGACACCAGGGTGGGGTCCTGTCGCTCCACCCAGAGGTGGCGAGAGCCAGGGCCTCCAACACCATGAGGGCTCCCCAAAGCCTTAGATCAAAAGAGGACGCAAACACTCTGACGCAGCATGTTCACACCACCTGCAGGGCTGTGAAAGCCAGCCATAAATACCTGTACCATGGCGGTGGCACCTCAGCAAGTGAGGAGACAGGCCTGGTGGCCCTCAGGAAGTTCCCAGTGACGCACAGACCCTTCTGCATCCTGGACACCGTCCCCCGCCATCTCCCGGACTAGAGAGCAGCTCATCCCACAGTCCCAGTCCTGCACCACAGCAGGGTAGCCAGGACCACTCACCTACCCCTGCATCAGAGGCTGCAGGGCCTGATGAGGCAGTTTGCGAAGATACCACACACCAAAAGGCTGAGCCAGGAGGGTCCCCAGGCTCACAAGTGAGCAAGGTGCGGTAAGGTATATGACACAAGCCTGCTGTCTACCGCTCTGTCTCTCAGGGTCATCACCCAGCAGGCAAGGAGTGGATCTCCCTGCCCTGTTCCACATGCCCAGCTCTTTCCTCTTCCAAACATGGCCACATTGACCCCAGGTGCTGAGGTGGTGACAGCAGGCAAGCTCATTGCATAGCTAAAGATAAATGCCAGCTGCCATCAGACCAGGAAGCATCAGGACCTCAACTCCTGTCTTATTCCTGTAGGTCTCCATGCTGCCACCAGGGCAGCCCTCAGTTGAATGCTGCTGCTACTCACTCTACACCCTGCACATGACCTACCACCCCACCTGCACTCTAGAAAGCTGGTGGCCTCTTTGGGAAACCAAAGAACAAACAAAGACCTTGCTGGGAGTGCTCAGCCCTGGGTGAGTGCTGACCAGCTCAGGGAGCACAAAGTACCCAATGCCCCAGGACACTTCTCACCTCCTGTTCATACCAGCTGCAAACCCAGCAGACATATAGGGTCCAGGCTTGGGCCGGAGGGCACCTCCAAAGCACCCAGATGCCAGCCCACCACGGGCAGTGTGGGGGACACCGCCCCCAGCACACAGGGATTTGCTCTGGTTCTGTCCTCAGAGCAGTCCTGCTCCCTGGTACCCAGTGTCATGACAACTGGGAGAGCTCCGTGGTAGGCAGGGTGGGGAGGACAAAGGGCTGGTGGCTCACAGCCACGCACGAGGCTCAACTTCCCAAATACAGATCCCACCTCATGGGCAGGTGAGGGAAACGGGCAGAGGACTCCCAGGAGGGTGGGCCAATGATGCCAGCCCTCACTGCCACACATGCAACCCCACACCGCCACCTCCCCGAGGGGAGCCTTAGGCACTGACCCATTTCCTGTATGGCTTCATGTGCTCCCTGGACAGCAGCACCCCTCACCCCACCATGGACCCTATGGAACACTAGGAAGGTAACCCATGAAGGGTGAAGACCAACAACCACCAGGTCCCACCCTGGGCCACGGGGAAGCAAGGATGCCCGGCAGGTGCCAGCCCTTTCCTCTGCACCCCTCACAGCAGCGAGCCCTCACCTCCTGTCCTCTCCTAAGGCCCAGGAGGAAGGTCTGGTGGATTCCCATGTACCAGTGAGAAACAGCACAGACTCAGGGTCCCAGAGAAATGAATGGCACTGGGTTCTCACAGAAGAGCTTGGTGGAGTATTGGTGGGAACCGTCATCTTTAGGCACTAATCTTGGAGCCAAAGGACAGGCCCATGGTGGCAGTCAGAAGGCAGGGTCCCACAGCTGAGCTGCCCTGATCTGCTAGAAGACACCAGGAAACCAGAGCAAGAAGGGCATGGGTCCCTCTGTCAAGCGCAGGCCAGAGAAGGCTGGCGCTGTCACGAGGTGGCTGTGGTCAGCGCTGTCAGTGAGGGAAGCCCAGGGCCCTCCTGGAGGAGACGTTTTGCAGGGGTGGTGGGACCTTGGCCTGCTTTCCCTTCCCTCCTATCACACCCTTCTTTTCTCCTTGGGTCTTGTCATTGTTTTTTGTGTTGTTTTGTTTAGATAGGGTCCTCCTTTGTTGTAGTTCAGGCTGGCCTTGAGCTCAGCCTTGAACTCACAGCAATCCTCCTGCCTCTGCCTCCCGAGTGCTGCGATGATAGGCATAAGCCACCGTGCCTGGCACTGTGGTATGTGGTTCTGATTGCTGGTGGGTGTGAGTCTCCACGCCCGGCATTGTTGTATGTGGTTACCGGGGATTGAACCTGGGCCCTTGTACTTGGAAGGCAGGCACTGGAACCACTGAACTAAATCCCCAGCCCCCTTGTCACTGTTTCTTGATTTTATTTCGGCCTCCAGCCCTTTGCCGGAAAGCGAACAGCTGGGATGCTGGAGTCACAGAATTGCCTACTTTGCAGATTCCCCTGCTCCGGGGAAAGTGACACCACCGTTACTAACATAGACGGTGCAGTACCTGCTGCACCTCCTACCTCCCTCCTTCCCCTCGCTCTCCTCAGTTCTGTTTCAGGGCACTGAGGAAAAGTGGGTCAGTGAGGGAGTACCGGGCACTCCTGGCTCTAGACATGGGCAACTGACCCCTCACTATCACTGCCAACCTCGTTTTACAGATGTGAGACAGTCCCAAGACCCCACCCATAGCCCTGATGCCAGGAGCCAGTGTCCCAGGAGCATTTGCTGCATGCCAGGAACCATGCTAGATATGTGACGCTCACTGGACCCGCGAAGCAGACACAGCACCAGGGACATTTCACAGAGGTGAAACTGGGGCTCAACAGAGGGGAGTCACTGGCTGGTAGAGCCGGAATGGCCCCAGGCAAACATGCATATGTGCCCCTGCCCTCCGGGCTCAGAGACTCTGAGGTGAAAGGGGGACAGTGGGCCAGGTGAACCTGAAGCATCAACACCCTCACCCACACCCCTTCCCAAGGGTTACTCTGTGCACCAGCTGTCCAGGCCCGGGGGTCCTATTCCTCCAGGGCTAGTCTGCTCTCTCCTGCCCACTAAACAGAGGACCCAAGGACAAGGCTGACAGGAAACAGCAACCTCAAAGCTACTGTCAGCACCCAAAGGGACCTAAAAGCCCTGCACACACACCCGGAACACCCCAAGGGCCAGGCACTCAACTCGGGATGTGCCGTAGAGGGTGTTTGTTGGTGTAGCTGCAAGTCCAAAGCTGGGGAAGTGTGTTACTACAGACCTAAGGACCCCACCCTGGCACCTGGAGAGGCCCTGGGGACAGGGGACAGCAGCCTGTATCACCTCTAAGCCTAGAGCCCTCCTGGCTGTCCAGTATAAGTGCGTCTGCAGGCCCAATAGGCATGGTCGTGCAAAAGGCAAAGTGCAGGGCCAAGGGGCACCTTGTGTTCATAAACTTTAAGTTAGCATGCTTCATGTCAACATCACTCTTTAGCAAGACAGAGGGTTTTGTGTCTGGCTGCTGAAAACATGCGTGTGCATGTACATGGGATTGACTCTCAGAGCCGGGCGTTGCAATAGCTGAGGCGAGAAACCAGTTCCACCCAGTGAAGACCCAGAGACACAGCAGGCAAACACTGAGAAATTTTGAGTAGTGTGGAGACAGGCTGGACTCTGTGCCCTGCCAGGACAGCGCAGCTACTCCTCCATAAGGACAACGGCTCGCAGCACTGCTTACACCTGGGCCAGGGACAGTGCAGAGCATAACAAGGGGTCCTCCCGGGCCGGGATTTAGCTCAGTGGTTCTGGCACCTGCCTTGCAAGTGCCAGGGCCCAGATTCGATTCCCAGTAACCACATAATGTACAACAATGCTGGGCGTGGAGACTAATGCCCACCAGCAATCAGCACCACATACCACAGTGCTGTGCGTGGTGGCTCACACCTGTAATCCCAGCACTCAGGAGGCAGAGGCAGGAGGACTGCTGTGAGTTTGAGGCGAAGCTCAGGGCTAACCTGAACTACAAAGCGAGACTCTGTCTCAAAACAAAAAATAAAGAGGTTCTCTTGCTGCCCACCCTGGCTGTGTCTGCCCAGGGAAGATGGAAAGGTTTCTGCCAGCCCCACACAGCTGCCAGGCACAGGTCAGTGCACCTAAAATTCCAAGGTTTTGTCTTTTTCAAGGATGTGACATCAGTGGGGAGGGGCTCTGCACACTGTCAAGTAGAAAACAAGGGTGATGAGCGGCTGGCTTGTCGCCAGAACTTTGTTGACCAGGTCAGTCGGACATCCATGGCATGCCCCTGGTTGTGCCAGGTCTCCACGGTGGGCATCCATTGCATGGCATATAAACACGTACATGGTGTTTGCATTCATGGGCCTGTGTAGGTTTTCAAGAGCTAAGGCCCTCGAGACTATGAGGTTAAAAGTGGGAGAGGGGGAATGAGATTTCAGGATAATATTAAGAGCAAAAAAAATTATTATGTGTCAAGAGGAGTGGGGAGGTTTAAATGGCTCCCAGGTGGGACACAGAATAAAAGAGTCCTTGCTGTTATTTTCTGATTGTCTCCATGCAGGGAAGACTGGCAGAGGGTCGCCATAGCAACCCTGGGCATCCAGCAGGGGGCAGCCTGGACCCTGCAGGTTTTGTCTGGTCTGAGCCATGAGTCAACCTGTCAGAGCCTCAAAGGCAGGGCTGGGTTCGATCCCAGCAGGACCCTTGTCCTGAATTCCCAGTTCTTGTGGTCCCAGAGAGGCCAGGCTGAAAGGCTGTCAGAGACAGCACAGAAGTCCTGCAGGAGGCCACAGAGGGGAGGGCCCTGTGTGGCCCACCCAGATGACTGGACACCGCCCAGGAGCAGAACCAGGCGGGAGGCAGGAGTGGACAGGGACCAACACGGGCTCAGGGATGGTGGCTGCCCCTGGTCATGCCAGGTCTCCACAGTGGGCGTCAGAGGTGGAAGAGGAGCGTGAGAAGCCAAGCGTGGATCACAGAAGCGCAGGCAGGGCAGAGGGTGTGCACAGGGCAGGGGCAGCCACTGACGGGGCTGGGGAAGAGGCGTGCAGAACAGCAGCCGTGAGCCCACAGCCTCCTGTGCCACTGCGTCCCCGGGCCTGAGGTGCACGAAGTGTTTTCTGAATACATGATGACTGACAGCACTGAATGAGCGTGTTTGGAAAGCCGTGTGGAGCTCTGGGAGGCTGTTAACACCTTTTCTCTGCTAATTCGCAGACTGCAATAGAAAGAACTAAACAAGCTAATGAAACCCAACCGACCTAAAAATGGCAAGTGACAGTCGCTGACCTGGGAGGCCTCAGGAATTGGAGTGCTGGAGGGGCTAGGTGTCCCTAGGGCAGCCTCAAGCCAGAAACAGTGGCAACAGCTCCCTCTCAAGGTCAAATGCCAACCGTCCAAATCTGTCTCATGTGGTTGTCGCATCAGTCAGGTTCCAGGGAGACCCACACTGTGCCCTTTCCCCAGATCTCTTCCAGCCACACTCTGAGCTAATCAGCAGGGCTGGACGCAGGTGCCGGGCTGGTGTGTAGTCCCTGGAATCACCACCCCTGAGAGTGTCCCGCATACAGCACACATAGACCCCCGAGGATGCCATCAAAGACAGGTGACAGCCATGATGGCCCTGTGGCATCTTGGGTACTGTTGCAGGGCTTCCTTCTCCCTGCGGAACTGGCTCATTTTGCCAAGTCTATGTCAAGAGCAGAGAGCCCTGCAGGAATTAGGAGTTGGGGTTATAGCGTCTGAGGTCTTTGGGTATCTGGGGTGGCCAGGTCCTCCTCTGATCTTGAGCAAGGGAGGCCTTGCGACACATCTCAGATCCTAGGGAAGTCAGAGGAAACAGGACTGGGACACCTAGATCCAACTCTCACCCATCCAGACCCTGTTCCGTGTCCCACACAGGAAGTGGTCCAGGTGAGCCACATGCTCTCGAGGGGGACGCCTTACTGCTCCAGACTCAGGGACCAGGGCTGACCGCTCCTAGAACATGGAACACTATTTCCTGTGTCAGTACGTTTCCATGTGACGTGGGCCACTCACACCTGCGCTGGCTGGCTCCCCTCTTCCACCCTTCCCCTGGAACCTGCTTCCCTTCCTCCTCCACCAGCGGGTTCCTCTGAGTTCCCAGCCCGTAGTGTCCACAGCAGGATCAGAGAAGGAGAGGAAAAGAAACAGCAATGCCCACTAGCATAAGCCTCCCCAGGGGGAGTGTCCCTGTCACCGCACCTGGCATTTGCCTGGTTATCTGACTTGTCAACCCTGTGTCTATGAGCTCTGTTAAGCAGGGCAGGATCTGACCCTGTGGGCGCAAGGACCAAGCCGGTGGATATGGCCCCACTTCCCCTCCAGCCTCACCTGGAGGAGGGACTAATGTCAGCTACACAATGGCTCTCAGAAGCCAGTGTCAAGGTGGGCGGGGTGCTGGGGCCAGAGAGGGAGAGCGACTCATCCAAAGTCTCACAGCCTGTGGTGACAAACTCAGACCCAGGCTATGGTGGCTCTGGGTTCCAACGATTCAAGGCCTCGTCTGCTGCTCTGACCCCACTGGGGCTCAAGTGACTCAAGCCCTAAGTTGCTGTCTCTCCACACTGTCCCCTCCCACCAGGCCTTACTAACTCACTCCAGCCTCTGCTGGCCTCTAGGGCAGTTCTGTGGCCCCCAGCAGGGGGGAAGAAAGTCATAGAATGAGAGGCTGGGTCCTCAGCCAGGTGGGCTCTCTGGAACCCCAGACCCACCTGGCACTGAATGGAACATTTGTTGGGCGGAATTGAATTTCCCATTCAATTGCAGGAGGAGTGATTGGATCTGGGTCTCATGGAGCCCTTAATAAAGTTAAGGTATTACTGGTGTCTGGAGCTTTTTCATTTGTTCAAGAAAACACTGGGTTAGGGAGGGGATGTGGCCAGGAGTGAAGCACCTGTTCCTGCCTAGGCCACCACCATGCCAGGGCCCTGGGAAGGCCACCACTGTGTTCCAGAGCAAAGGCCTTCACCCTCCAGGCAGGGCCTGTCACCATCGCTGATGGGCCATCTCCATGGGAAGGAAGGCAAGCGGTACCGGGCTTCCCTGGTGAGGAGGGGAGGGGCTAATGCCTGTGAAGTACATTCTGTGGCCAAGGTCCCCTTCCTTTAGTTCATTAAATGGGTGTGGCATCCTGTGGCCATTGTACAGGGATGTTTATGAAGACTCCAAGTGACACCAAGGGGCACAGGTTGAAGAATTGTCCTCTTGGAAGGTAGATGTGGTCACATGATTTAGTTTGGTCAACGAAATCTGAGTGGAAGTTACTGAGTTCCCTACTAGAGCAAGGCTGAAGAACCAGCAAGGCCTTGGCCACACCTCTTCCTGCTGCCATGGTAACCATGGATGCACTTGTGGAGATGCTGGGTACCCATCAGCCTGGGGTCCTAGCTGACAAGAAGGAACCACTGTCCTCCAAGTACACCAGAGGGAAAAGGGAGCCCGAGTCACCAGAAGTACTTGAGGGCTTTAAGGGTGTCCATTATTGCAGCAAAACCTCATCTCACCTGATGGATACAGGGCTACCTACTGGATGCCCTCCTTTCCCAATGAGGAAGTGGAAGCTAAGAGTTTAGTGACTTGTGGAAGGAAACCAGAGTTAGGAAGTGGCAAAATCCAGAATCCTTGCTCAGCAGCCCAGCCGCAGGGACCTCATACTGAACAACAGTAGCAATAGCAGTTACTGCTCAGTGAATTCTGCACTGACTTCTCCAGTCCTCATGGTTGCTGCTATCATTCCATTTCACAGAGTGGAGAAACTGAGGCTATTGTCTGATCCACACGTGTGTCAGTACATTCAGCTCTAGCCCTGGCCAAATGTGTGCTAGGAGTTGATTTTCTCTGTCAGGACCTCAACCCTTCCTACACCTGTCCCCCCAAGGAGCCGTCTATGGGGTCTGGGTGCTGAGCTCTGACGAGTGGGGGGTGGACTGCTATCCTAGATCAATCCAGGAGCTGGGCCTGCTTCTCCAACTATAGAAATGATCCCTGAAAGTATAGCCTTTGGGCCTGCTTCTCTGGCCTCTGCTTCTCCCAGTGTCCTGTGCCAGGGCTGGGTACTCCAGGGATGGAGAACGGGATAAGTAAACCAGGAAGGTTCAGAGACTACATGAAGCCTCAGGCAGGGGGCTTGGTGTGGCCTAGCCAAGCTCTGGGGGCTACAGCAGTGCCCCTGCACCCGCAGCCGCCACAGACACCCTGCCGCTCCCTCTGTCTGACTCCATCGCTCTCCTTCCTCGCCTTCTTCCACCCCCTCCCCCTGCCCTTTTTCCCTTCCTAAAAAACACAGAGAAATGGGATTCAGAAGCCTACACTGCCTGCGAAATATGGTTCAGCCTCCCCAAAAGAGGAAATGCCAGCATGCGGGTTCTCATGGCAACTCCGGCTCCTCCCCCCGCAGCCGCCCTGTGCCCATCTGGTGAGATTCGCATGGCACTGACTCAGACAGGCCTGGGTCCACGCCAGGCTGCAGCGAGGCCACGCTGGTTTCCTCGCAGTCCTGGCCACAGTACACGATTCTCTCCTGAGTCACCCCCACTGGCTGACCAGGGCATCGGGACCAGGGTGACACCTGAGGACTACCTGTGGTTAGGGTTGATCTGGGTGCAAGTAGGGCATTCTGCCTTCTCTGCCTTGTGCCTGTAGGGGTTCCGCATCAGAGTGGCTTCTCTGTCCCTGGCACCAGGCCCGCAGCTGCTTGCCCCATCCCAAGTGATGGCACGGGCCCCCAGTTGCTCTAGCCTCTGAGCCATGTGAGGAGGGAGCTGCCCTGGGCACTGCCCCTTTGTACCTTTGATTTGCCATGCCCACCAGCTTTCCAGGCCAGTTGGCATCTCCATGACTAATGAAACGGAAGCTACTGAGTGCCAGGCAGGCTCAGGAGCTCCAGGGCTGGCAGCTAAGGAGCAAATCTTCCAGAGCCTGGCACCCACCCTGCCTCTTTCCTGGGGCCCCAAGGAACCAAGAGGCAGGCAAGGACCACAGGGTACACCTGAGGCTTCCCGACCCTTCATCTCACTCCAGAGCCACTTCCCTGGCCCTCAGCCAGCCCTGGTGACCTTCAGAGAGCCACTGTTGGGTGGTGGAAGCCGGGTGGGGTGGGAAGGTGAAGGCCAGGACCTACCCTGCCAGCTTCTCTGCCACCGAGGCCACATGCTTTGAAAACACCAACACTGGCTCAGTCTCTTCTGTATTTTCTCATTATTAACTCAACTGACAGTTTTTCAAGTATCAGAGTTGAGGAACCCCCAAAAGTGAACAGCTTAAACCTATAGGGACACAAAGATGAGGCTACACAGCCGGTTTGGAGTTAAGGGTCAGGTTCCCTTCCCCGCTGACCCAGGATCCTATGCTGCTCCCCTAATCCTCTCTCCCCCTGACAGGGGTGGGGGCAGGGAGGAGGCTTTGGGGAACAGATGGGCTCAGAGGCTCCGCCGCGGGGGTGCGGGGAGGGGGAGGAGGCCTCGAGAAACTGGAACTGTTACAAAGTCGCGAGTTAAAACATTCTTCACACTCCCGCCTCCTTTACTGTTCTGATGCACCAAGACGTGACAAAAATGTGTCAGATTTTTTAAAAACCACACACATACAAATGCCAGTCCCGTCTCTGCCGCCCGCCCAGGCTCGGGCCATCTGCTTCCTGGGGGTGGGAGGGGAGTGGGGCCTGGCGGTCAGCACCAGCACTCTGGATGCCCCCAGCCCCAGTGCTGGACCAACACAGGAACGGTCCCCACGGGTGGTGAGATGCCAGGTGGCAAAGGTGGGGACGGTCCCTCTCCTAGCCCCTCTCCACCTTACCCACCTGCCTTTCACACCAAGCTGTGTACTGTCCCCTTCCCTGCAAATGGGAAGAGCCCTCCCTGGGACGCTCAAAGCTACTCATGGTGGAGATGGGAAACTGAGGCCTGAGGAGGCTTGCCCAGGTCTGTGTGGAAGGACAATGGTGTCTGTCCCTCATGAAACACTAGCACACGCTTTCCCCTCCCACATGAGCACTGTCTCCAGCAAGGGGGTCGGCTCTAAGCACACAGGACTAGCCCCGATCCTCACACCCAGCCCTATGGAGGAAGGGCAGCCCAAGAGCGGGAAAGCGGCCAGGCAGCCTGGCATGGGGCTGGCGGGAAAGGAGGCTGAGAAGGGACTGTCCATTATACACCTGAGAGTGACAGTTCCTGCAAACAGCCAGGTCCTGGGCAAAGAGGGATGACTGGTCAATCTGGAAGCCCTTGAGTAACACCCGTCAGGGCCCTGCCCAATGCCTCTCCTCGCAGCAGTTCCCTGACTTGCTAGAAGATGCAAGGGCTATATGATGTCCCATGGGACAGGCCACTTAGGACCTTCCTCACGGGCACCCATCGGTTCCCACACTGTATCACACTGATCCCAAGGTCATCTGACATAGAGGCGAGGAGAAAGCAGGGAGCTGGCCCAGGCTACACAAAACTGAGTTCAGTCCCTAGAGAGTGCCAGGGGCGGGGCCAAGGCGGGTCAAGGGGTGTCTAGCCACTTCCCCATGAAGGACAGAGGACAGCTGTTCCAAGGAGAGCCAGCCACGCCAGGAGGTTTCTAATGGAAGAGTCGAGTCTCCAGATCGATCACTCCACTGCAAAGCAGCCTGACCTTGAGGGCTGGCAGGCAGGCCAGGAGGCTGGAGCAGGGCAGCCTCCAGGGGGCGCTCTGGGGACCTGGAGGACACCTTGGGGAAGGGCAGGGATTGATTTCCGCTTAGAATCTGCAGGATCCCATCCCGATCCCTCCCTCTGGGAGAGTCTGCAGAGAGGAGGACTCTGCATGGGCCTCAGCCTCCCTCTCTATTCCTGCAGGACTCACTTGGGGGCTTAGCAACATGGCACAAGAGGAACTGCACTGCGGCTATTGGTGTGGCGCAGGGACCAGGCACAGGTGCAGCAACCAAGGATCTGGGGGGTACGGATACCACTGCAGACAGTGCCTCTGACCCTCAGAGGTCTGTGAGGTGATCTCAGGGCTGAGGGGTACCTCGAGACCCTGGAGGGCTCTTGCCCGGCCTGTCGCATGAAGAACCATGAGTTCTCAAGGGAACTAAGCCTCTCTCACCCTCCCAAGTGACCTCAGCCAATACCTGACATAGCTACAGTGGGACACGGGGGAACAGGCTGCAAGGAGGGAGAGGAAGGTCTCCTTCTGGCTCCCAGCCCTCCATGTTCTTCCTTTATCTTTCCACTCATCAAAATCTGTCTGAGTTAGTAGGTTAATTCCTGGACTTAATAGAGGACAGTGTTCAGACACGCCCCCCACAGTAACCTGAATGTTACTATTACTACTGGAGCGCATTACTAATACTATGGCTATGATGCACACACTGCAATTGGAAAGAGCTGTGCCTAATCATGTACACTTTAGTGTAAATTTGTTTAAAAGCCACCTGCTTCCTGTTCACCCTAATCTGAGGCCAGCTGGTCTTGGGTGATAGTAATTTTGGAGCTGCTTGTGTGGGAGACATAAGAAGGAAGACTCAGGTCTCTGAACACCCTGTGTTGGGGATTCTGAGATGCAGCAGAGGGTGACAAGTGGCTCCAGGACCTGTATGTCCCTGGTTCTCTGCAGCTGACCCCGAGCTGCAGCTGCGTAGGAAATGGGCAGACATCTGCCTGAGGCACCATTCCAGGATGGCAAGAGGAAGGAGGAGGGATCCAGGGTGCTCCAGGACCTGGCTACCTGCATCTAGCGCTGGGGCCACGGAGAAGCTGGGGTGACGAGGATGGGGCTGGGGTGACTGGGCTGGCAGGGCAGTGGAACCCTTTGGCCGGGAAAGGAGTTTACTAGGAATGAGATGGCAGAAGCTACAATAGGGCAGCCACGCTGGGTGGGGATCTGGTTCCACACAGGCCCGGAAGGAGACGCATGACTTGGCAGGGTAGCAATCCACACACTGGATCCCAGCATGGAAGGCAGAGAGGCAGAGGAGAGGAGGGGCCTGTGGTTGAAGAGCTGTCACTGACAGGGCGGGGACATGTAAGTGGACAGACTCATGGGTCGGTGAGCTAGGGTCCTGCATGCTCTTCTGGAGCTTGTCTCTACCTGGGGGACACCACCCCAGTGCAGGCCACTGCTGGGCCTCAGCTTGTGACCCACAGCATGGGGATGACGGTGCCCACTTGGCATCCGAGACTCCTGATGAGACCCAACACAGTCACCATAATTGTCCTGCTGGGCCACAACCTTGAAGTGGAGGCCTCAGGGCTCCAACACCGATGAACACACAGCTGGACAGGGACTTGCATCACATACCACCCCCGCCTTGCCCCCTTGCCACCAACTGCCTCACCTTCTGCATTTTTCCTTCTCCCATCCTTGCCAGGGCCTTTCATGGCCTCAGGACAGAGGCTGAAGAGGGCATGACCCCATAACTAACAATAGACAGATAGGCTGGAGGGTTGAATCTACCTTGCCAGCTCCCCATCCCATTAATAAGGAGACACATGTCCCGAGGAGCTGAGCAAGGCAGGGAGCCAGGTTGGGTCACCAGAGGGAGGCATGGTGCCACAGCTCCTGTCATGGCTTCAATCCTCCACAATCCCACTGTCCCCACCGCCTGCTAGAGAGGCTCAGAGCTCCAGGGTCAGCCAGGCCAGGGCAAGTCTGCAGGGGGATACGGGTTCTCAGAACAAAGTGAGAGAGGAGGACCACGAGGCTGGCAGGCCTCTTGGTCACAGCAGCGAGCAGCTCTTGCCATAGGCTCTGAAGGAGGAAGCCCCAGGCCCTCAGTGTCCCCCTCACCTCCACTAACCTCAGAATCCCTCCCATTCCCAGCAGCCCTCAGCCTCCTTTTCGCTCTCACACACTGCTCATGACCCGGCTGCCTTTGCCCCAAGCTTCCCCACAGCACTTCCTGGGGTCTCTGTTCCCACACACTGGTCACAGGCAGCCTTGCCTCAGCGTGGCCTCAAAACCAGCTCGTGGGCCCCTCGGGAGGCTGGGTAGTTTTCTAGCTCTTAAGGCAGCTCTGACTCCCCCATGACCACACACATGTGCACACATATGACACTGGTGCTCCAGTAGCAGATGTCACACACAGCACACATGTGCAGGCATGTATTGGGGTGATTCATGCCCATGCTTGCAGGGCAGGACCTGCCTCCGGAGGAGGCTGGGGATGCCCAGAACACCCCCCAGATGAAAGCCTTTTGAGCATCTCCCTCCTCCATAAACACCAAGTCATGAGCTAAGCCACCCAGTGGTGCAGGAAGCCCTCCACATCGACCTCCAAGCAAGTCCACTGTCTTTCTCTATTCAATAAACACACTGTGGGCACAGGTAGTATCAGTGGTTAGGCTTCCAGGGCTCCTGGGTGGCTCCACAATGGCGACTTCCCAAGTCCAGCCTTCCCCCTGGACAGCGTCGGGTCAGGAACTACCCCTAATCTCGACCGCAAGGCTGAGGCTCGAGGGGCCAGTGGGGTGAGAACAGCTGTGTCAGTCTGCATGCGACCTGTTCAGGGTGACACTCCCCCAGGAGATGCCCGACTGCAAGAGACTGCCTTGGCAGGGCAGCCAAGGAGGGGCCGAGTGTCTGGTGAGGCTGGGGTCAGCCGTGGCTCCAGGGCACAGCCCGAGGGTGCGGCACAGAGGTGGTGCCAGAAGATGGGGTATGGAAGCCCTCCCAGAAGGGTGACCTAGTTTTTCTCTGCCTCTTCCTCTGCTGCACAGAAACCATGTGTGTGTGGAGTGAGGGTGTGCATGTGTGCATGTGTGTGCATGTATGTGCACGTGTGTATGTGTGTGTTCATGTTTGCATGTGTTCATGTGTGTGTGTGTGTGTGTCTGTGTGTCTGTGTGTCTGTGTGTGTGTGCATTCTCAGCCCTGGCTGGCAGAGAAGGAGGGAGAGAGGGGGCTGGCTGCTGAAAGCTCTGGGAAATGAGAGAAATCCTCCCAAATCCCTGGCTGCCATCACTAATAGCTGAAAGATGCTCTTGACAACAAGGTGAGGCCCCAAGTCCTCGGCCCTGGCACTGCTGCCAGAGGTAGGAACCTCGGGCTGGGCTATTAGGTAAGGCCCAGGCCTTGGGCGCTCAGGGTGTGGGACCCGTCCTGACGCCACTGCTAGTCTTCCTGACGTCCCCCTTCCACGCAGCATCTCACAGACAGCCCTGGAGCTGCTGGAGGGTCGTGAGCTTCCCTTCACAGAGTGGTACAAGTGGTAAGGGAGGAAACTGCCCTCAGAAAAGAGCTAGCAGGTCCTACCAGTCCCCAAGGTCTCCACACATTACTCAGGGCTCTTCCCAGGGAAGCCAAACTTCAGGTCCAGGGGGAGGCTGGGCCTAAGCCCAGGGAAGGAAATCCTGGGGTGTCTGGCAGAGGTGTAAGAAGTGTGTGTCCCCGAGCACTGGCCACATCTGGGCTCAAGGCACACCTGCACTTGGAGAGAGGTACCTGGGTGGGCTCCTTTGGATCTATGCACACAGGATGTACACCTGGCCATACGAGCACAAGCTTGTACCCTGGCACGTGTGCTGGCGTTGGCCACTCTGGACTACAGGGAGAGGGGATTCCCAAGGTCAGCCCTGGTGTCCAGGCCAGATTCTTAAAAGTCCCCTGAGGCAAGATGCAGACACCCCTTCCACTGCTGACACCTGGGACTCCACAGGGGCTTCTGCAGGGACAGGGGCTGTATAACCTCCTCTCAACAAGGCCTCTTCACACCCATCTGTGACAGAGAACACCCCAGCTGTCTGCCATGGACCCCAGTAGAAAAGCACAGGCCAGGCCATGACATGCCGGGCAGGTTAGATACATGCCCTACACACATGGCCAGGCATGGAGAGCAAGAAGCAGTTATGTGTAGAAACAACACACACACATGCATGCACACACAGGCACATGTGTGCACATGGCATCTGAGGTCTAGTCTGGCTCTTCCCGGCCCCCAGGAATCTTTCTCTGCTGAGCAGGAAATAAAAGGCCCAGTGCAGCCTGCGGCCCTTGCAGCCTTCCCAGCCGGGCCCAGCCGAGCAGCAGCGATTAGACTGGCTGTGAAGCGAAGCCCAGCATGGCCTGAATATTTCACGGGAGATTTTGCTTCATAGAAAATCTCTTCTTCGCCTCTGTGCATGTCAGGGGATAATTACCCATTAGGTAGCAGAGCAGAAACCCAGGGGGGTGCACACCAGCGCTGGGGCCAGCACTCTGCCTGTACCTTGAGCCTGTTGATGGGCGAGACAGCACTGGTGAGGTCTGTACCACCTCACTTGCTCCTGGTATGGAGACACAGAGAGAAGACTGGCACAGAGGGAAGACGCCATACTGAGACACAATGTGTACGGATTTAGGGTCACCACTGTCCTAGGTTCTCCAAGTCTGCAGCTCCCAGATGAGGAAGAGCCTAGACGGACCCTCATCTACCCTCATCTTCTTCAACCTGGGTGCAAGGGGACAGAGAAGAGACAGAAAGGACACTTGCCAGGGGCAGCAGTAGCCCCTGTCCCTCTCCGGGGGGCCAGGTAGAAGAAGAGGCCGAGGGGCCGGGGAGTTAGCTGAGTGGTTCCGGCGCCTGTCTTGCAAGCGCAAGGGCCCAGGTTCGATTCCCCGGTAACCACATAACAATACTGGGTGTGGAGACTCACGCCCAGCAGCAACCAGCACCACATACCACAGTGCCGGGCGTGGTGGCTCACGCCTGTCATCCCAGCACTCGAGAGGCAGAGGCAGGAGGATTGTGATGTGAGTTGGAGGCTGAGCTCAGGGCCAGCCTGAACCACAAAGTGAGACCCTGTCTCAAAAAAAAAAAAAAAAAAACCTAAAAAAAAAGAAGAAGAGGCCGAGCGGCCAGGCAGGAGCTGAGGGGCAGACGCGGTGACCACACCGTGCACTCTTCTGTGGCCCGTGAGCCTATGATGACCATGGGAGGGACACAGATGGCTGTAAGGGTCACGTGCTACAGGACTCCATTGACACACAATGTCCAGAATGGGCCAATCCTGAGTGGAAAGTGGCTGCTCGGGCCTGGGGAGGGGGAGGAGGAGCAGCTGCAGCCAGCAGAGATGGAGTTTCCTCTGGACTAATGAACGTACTCAGGAGCTGGAAGAATTGGCACAATCATGAATCTCTGAACTGTATACTCTTCTTGTTAGTACTGGGGGTTGAAACCAGGGCCTTTGCACTGAACTGCATCCCCAGCTCTTTTATTAGTTTATATTTTGAGATAAAGTCTCTCTCAGTGACTAAGTTGTCCAGGCTCAAATTTACAATCCTCCTGCCTCAGCCTCCCAGACCGCTGGGATTATAAGCATACAGCATCATGCCTGGCTCAATTATACACTTTCAAATGGTAAATTTGATGCTCAGTGAACTATATCTCAATTTTTAAAAATTGTTCAAAATGAAAGTACATCTACAAGACACCTCCCCACCTGGGGCTCCCAGGCCCTAAGCTCCAGGTTACGCACCTGTCTCCCTCACACAGTGGCTGCTCCCACATCCTGGCCATGTTCCCAGAGCGGCTTCCCAAGGGCAAGCACCTGAGCCGTGGCAGTGACCACAGCCACAGGCCTCTGGGCCTACCCGGTGCAGAGACACAGCCTGGCCTCAGGGGAGGCCACTGGGGCCCAGCTCTGTGGTCACTTACTCAAGATCCTGTGGCATGTGGAATCAGAACTAACCCTGTCCCTCCATAGGGTGCCCCAACTCAGCCCTGCCAGCACCTTGGGGAGGTCACGTAGGCAGCAAGAGGGTCTCAAAGCCACAGCCATGTCCCTCTGAGCCTGGGACAGAAAGGTGAGAGGCCCCAGCTGGGGACCCACAGCCCCGTATCCAGCATCCTGGATGCAGCCGCAGGTCGAAGGCAGTCCCCACCCAACAACCATTAGGCCCTGATCCCGGGTTCTCTTGAGCCTTGAGTCTGACCCTGGCCACAGGCGAGGCTGTGCCTCGGAGGAGGTTCTGGGGGTGCTCACACCCCGCTTGCTCTAATCTGGGAAGTGGGTGTCAGGGAAAGGTCCCACCTCTGAGTCACTGCTGGCAGCCAGGCGCTGGCGGCTCATGGGTCCCTGTTTTTCTGACCTTCCTGAGGCCATGTGCCTGCCCACTTCCGCTGGGATGGGCACAGCAGCTGACTGGTGGCAGCTGGCTGGTCTGAGCCCAGCCAGTCTCCTCCTCTGCGGAAAGTCGGGGCCAGCCCAGGGTTGGGTGTGTTGCTGGCAACCCCCCCGTTCCCCTCCCCCGAGCTGTTCCTAACCCAGATTCTGTCACAGGTCCCTCTGCCCCGCATCCTCGCTGTCAGTTAAGTCCTACAGAGGTGTTAACTACTAATTAAGATGTGAGCTGTAAACGTAACGTGTGATTCCCTGCCAGGAGTATTTTGGTTTTACCAAGTCGCTTCTGGAGATGGGAAAACCTTCAAGACTCAGCCAAATAGCAGGGCGGGCGCAGGTGGGATGGGTGTAGGGGACTGTTCGTGTCTGGTGCCCTTCCAGCCTCCCTGAACCCCTTCCTAACCCACCCCCTGCAACTGAGGACAGGTACAGGTATGGAACCAGGGACAAGTATAGGTATGGTCTCTGCAGCATCCCAATGAGGTGGCGCCAGTGGGCAGCAGGTGACACCTCCCTGAACTTCAGTGTCCCCATATGCAGATGCCAACCTCACAGAATTCAGGTGAAAACTGAAGACAGGCAACAGGGAGGCCCTGTGTGCCTGGCAGGCAGTACTTCCCAGGCATCCCTGATTTCTCTTCCTCTCCTCTGTCTACTCCCTTCTCCCGCCTCCTCGCACCACCACCCCATCGATCACCAAGTCTTTCTCTCAACATCCTAAACCTCTCCCCAGGCGAGGATCAATAGAATCAAACAGCAAGGCCTGGACAGACATGAGACCATGGGGACATTTCACAGACGACAGGCACAAAGCTCCATGTAGTGAGGAAGGAGGATGCTGACTCAATAAACTATGTCGCCACAATTGGCTGGTCATTTGATCCCTGCCTCAAACCCCACACACAGACACATTCCGGATGAGTATTTCCCACTCTTACAGACAAGAAGAAAACAGTATCTGACAATTGCAAAGACAACGAAACAGATCTTCAGCGGGTTAAGACTAGAAGCTACAAAAGAAAAAGTGGCTGCTTTAAAATAGAAGCTCCATTCAAGCCAATTATTCTAAGTATCTTCCCCAAAAAGCTAAAGACATCATTTTGCAGTGACTCCAGCATACCCATGTGTACAGCAGCACAACTCATAACAGTTAAATCTTGGAAATGGCTTATGTGTCCATCAACAGATGAATCTGGTATTTACCCAGGGTGAATACTACTCGGGCATAAAGAAGGACAAACTTGAGTCATCTTCAGGACAACGCACGCATCTCGAGACCATAATGTCAAATGGGTGAATCAGACACAAGCTTGTACATGGCTTCTCTTATATGAGAAACCCAAAGTATAAACCAACCAAAGAGCAAAATAAAAGACAAATAGTAAGAAATGGGGAGATAGATCTCTTGCAAAAGGGAAAGGGTCAAAGAGATGAAAGAAGGGGCAGGAGGGGAAGGGAAGGGAAGGGAAGTAAAAAGAATTAAGATGTGTTATGTACATGTACCAACTTCCCATGACAGAATCAGTGTGTACGGCAAACGTATACTAGACCTTGTGTCTAGTGTTCTTATCACAATAAACTTTTCCTTTAAAATTAAATAAGTGATAGATAATGAACCACAGCACAATTTGAAAAATAAGAAGAAAACCAACAGAAACCTGTAGAAAAACTATCTCCAGTGCCTGACACATACAGAATCGAATCCTTAACCTCTCATAAATCGATTCGGTCTTATAAGTCAGTGAGATGCATTTCACTGCAGCCCCAGCACTCAAGCCGAGGCTCTCTGTGGCCTCCTCCTCATGACCGTGCCGTGGTCCTTTCTCATCTGGACGTTAAAACCTCTCTCAGCCTCACCTGACACATACAAGACACCTGTCCTGCTCTCAGCTTCCTGGATGTCACCCTGTGACTTACAGAGGTGTCAGGGCTGGGCCACCCACCCTGTCAGTATCTTTCCATGCTGCCATCCAAGCTCCTGGCTTTAAATGCTATATTCCAGCTGTGTCTCCTGCACAGTGCTGTCCCCAACGCCACCTCCCATGTCCCATCAAGCACAGTGCTACTGGGAGGTCTGCACTTTTACATCCACAGTCCAGGCTGGATCCTTCCATGTGACTAGGGCTTGGTTTAATGCTCTGCTATCCTCTGCTGCTCAGACATTCTGATTTCTTTTATGCACAACATTATTAAACACATGTATAAAATGACCTCACGGCTGTGTGTGACGTATATAGGACATATATGAATTCTGTGCTTAGACTCTGGACCCATCATCAAGATACTTCGTGCTGTGCATCCAATATTCCCAAATCGGAAGACAACCCAAAACGATTGTAGTCCCGAGCACTTTGGGGAAAGGGTGCTCAACCTGACCTGGGACCAAAGCCCCTGCAGTTGTCCTTGGGTCCCATCTCCCTTGCACCTCTCACTGGGCCACCAGCAAGTTCCACACACTCTGCCAGGACCGTGAACCCAGAGCCTGTCACGTTCCCACTTGTCCCTCCATCACCACTGTCTCTGTTTCCCAGCCACCAGAGGGCCTGGCTGAAATGGAACTCGGGGCTCTCCCACTCCCCACTCCATTCTGCTAAAAGCCGGGTCCCTGGGAACCCTTGAGGCCTAGCGGGATCCAGTCTTGAGCTCTATCTGGCATGCAGCTCACCCTGGTCTGGGCACACAGGCCTTCTGGCTATGCCCAACAGCAGGCCCTGTTCCCAACTCAGTCATGAACACCATTTCCTCCATCTGAGACATGCTCCTCCCAGACACCTACGCGATTCCTTCTCCTCAATGCCACCTCCAAGGACGGCCATACCCAGGGTGCCCATCCCCCTCCTTCCTCTGCTTCCTTTCTCCTCCACAGCTCCCATCCCCTTGGCACACACAACGCTGCACACACGTATCTGTTTCCTTGCCTGGCACTCCTCCATGACGGCGGAAGTTCCACGGAGCAGGAATTTTGTTGTCAGTTTTGTTCACTGTTGGGTTCCTAACCAAAACAGGGTTCCACACACTGTAGGTGCTCAATAAATAACTCACGCAAGGAACGGACGCACGCAAAGCAAAATGAGCAGAGGACCTGGCAGGAGGAGGCAAATTAACAAATGAGGAAAGAGAGAAGGGCAGCACGCACATATAGATAGGCTCTCCGGCGGCATTAGCAACAAAGAGGGAAACTCCTCTGGCTCATGAGATCCGTCGGTAATGCCATGGTAGGTGAGAGAAGCCACAGCCTGCTCTGGGAGCGTGAGTTGGCACAACCTTCTGGAAGTTTATCTGGCCACACAGAACCAACCTGACGTGGAATTATCCATGCTTTCTGACAACCCCTCCCCGGAAACTACTTAAGAAACACTCCCGGGGACCCTAAGGAGGTGCACAGGTTCAAACCCAGCGGCTCCCTGGCTGGAACAACCTACATGGCCAGCAATGGGGTTAATAATTGACTGGGAATTTACAGCTCACACAATGGATGGAGAAGGACTGATGAGAACTCTGCGGACACACCGGGAGGGGATGCTGTAGCTAACACGGTCCTGTGCTTTTCTCTTTAGACGAGTTGTGAGCCAGGGGGCAAAGTCTAGAAGAATACACACCAAACCATCCAGGGAGCAGAGGCTCTGGGAAGGGTGCCGACTACACAGGTGAACAGCCAGGAGACGGATTAGTAACAAAGAGGGGAACCGTAAACTTCAGCATCTGAAACATGACTCTGCGTGGGCAGAACATGCCCCTACGACTCCTCTCGCTAAAGGACGCAGAATCAGGATATTTCCAGTCCCCATGCACCCACCTCTCCCTGCCTCATCCCCTGTCCCCCCTACCCAGCATCCCCATGCACGCGGGTTCCTGGCCCAGGTGACAGTTTGCTATTCCCAATTCCTTCCATGGCCCTGTGCCCAGGCACAGAGGCATGGCCCCCCGCCTTATGACTCCCCAGCCTGGATTTGCCCTGGGGTGGCTGACTGCAGCCCAAGCTGGCTGGGCAGCTCCTGGCGCCTGACGCTTTGTCATGGGCACCAGGGGCAGCCAATCTGGGAGGGCAGGGTGGACCCAGCATGAGGACTGGCTCACCAGAGAGGGAGAGTTTTATATAGCAAATAAAACCATATGTACCATGCAATATTTGGAGCAGATTTACACTCAAAAATAGTCTATCACCTGCCTGAAGTTTAAACTCAACTAGACAACCACATCTTTTCTGGCAACCCTGGCCCCCACTCCGTCTCTCCCTTGGGGACAGGAAGTCTTCAGCTGAGGTAACCAGGAGCAAGAGACAGAGGTATGGAGGGACTGGTTAGTCCTGGAGGAGTCCTGCAGCAAGGGACCTGAGTGGCTAAAAGCCAGAGGCAGCACCCAGGCCCTTCGCAAGGAAACCAAGAAACAGATCCCAAGCAGCCACAGACGCCAGGCATGAGGCAGCAGCCCCAGGCCTTGGGGGATAATGTGTCCTCCCTGTGGGCTCAGCTGCAAGGGCTTCAGAGCTCAGTGATGTCCCCACAGCGCTCCTCAGGGCCACTCACCGAGGTCCTTGCACCCTGGGCCCTTGCCCCGCAGAGCCTGAAGCTGCTGAGCCACCTTGTTGTCCCCTACCTGGGTCAGATGGTGCCAGGAGGCAAACAGACAGGCGTCTGGGGGCCTGGGCAGCAGCAGCCTGTCCGTCGTGGTCTCTGCATGCACTGTGGGAAGAGGAAGAAATTAGTGTGACCGAGGTAGCTTCCTGCACTAGGCCCTGTGCAGCACCCTTGCCCCTCGGCCTGGCCCCAACTGACCAACGCCCAGCAGGTAAACTCCGCTGCCAGTGCTCAAGACCCTGCCCAATCCCCGCCAGCTCTGCCTGTCCCTCAACTCTGTCCCTATGGCTACCTGCTCCCTGGCCTGGCTCCTCCTCGCCAGCTCTCAGCCCAGGCATCTCCTGAGAGCCCTGATCACCATGTGTGTGGTGGCACATGGATGAGTACCACTCATTTACCCCTCAGTCTCCCTGGTTTCAAAGTCCCCCAGTGAAGGGTATCCCCCAGCAGGGTCCTCAGGGTCTGTAGTAAAATCTACCTTGAGTGCAGACAAGTGTAGACAACCGTACAGACACCACTGCCATCCCACATCCCCAGGAGCTGTCCAATGCAGCCCTGGCTCCGCCTCCGGGCACTGTTGCTCTATCCTCAGCCCTATAGTATTGTCTCCTCTAGTGTCCCAGAGCAACCGCAGCCAGCAGCCCAAATCTGGCCCTGTTCACTTAGCACGACATGTCTGAGACTGGCATAGTCTCGAGTCAGAACCCCATTCTTGTTGCAGAGTAGGAGTCCATCATTGATCCTCTCACCACTGAACGGGATGGTTACAATTCTGGAGATGAATGAACCCAGTACACACATTCAGAGGATCTATGCATGGACTGAGTTCTCATGGTAAGTGACTGGCAGTGAGACCAGCAAGTTGCATCATAGATACCTTCTTAACCTGATAGAGAACCACTGAGCCAGAATCCACCTAAACCAGGGGCTGGTCATGTAACTGAAGTTCAGAGCCCTTCTCATTGTCCCAGCACTGTTCAGTACTTTTTTTTTTTCTTTTTTAGGTTTTTTGAGACAGGGTCTTGCTTTGTGGTTCAGGCTGGCCCTGAGCTCAGCCTCAAACTCACATCCTGTCTCTGCCTCCCAAGTGCTGGGATTACAGCAATCCTCCTGCCTCTGCCTCCCAAGTGCTGGGATTACAGGCGTGAACCACCACGCCCGGCACTGTGGTATGTGATACTGGTTGCTGCTGGGCGTGAGTCTCTATGCCCAGTATGGTATCTGGTTACCAGGGATCGAACCCAGGTCCTTGCACTTGCAAGACAGGCGCCAGAACCACTGAGCTAACTCCCCGGCCCGTGTTCAGTACTTTATAAACATTAATTCATTTAATTCTTAAAACTCTCTTAACAGAGATAGTTGGTACCAATGTTCCCATTTTACAGAGGAAGAAACTGAGGCAGAGAGGAAGAATGAGCTCTGTGTTACATGGCTAAGAAAGGGCATTCAACCCCATGTTGGGGAGCTAGAGTCTGGACTCACAGACAGGGCACTGTCTGGACAGACTAACTCTGCATACCACACCAGGTAGGGTGTACAGCAGGCAGCATGCCCTCAGCTCTTCTGAACCCTTCTGTCATAGGGCTCCTAGGACAGCCTTGGGCCCACAGTACCTCTCCGCTCACTGAAGGCTGCCACCATGTGTGACCCTTAACGTCATCCCTTCTCTCCGGCAGTGAAGGTAAGCCACAAGGTCCAAGTAGGGCAGCTACACGATGGCGGAGCTTCCGGCACCCTGGGTCTCTGAGTGGCTACGAACCAGAGCTCCTCCCACTTCGCAAGCGATCATAAAATGTGAGGGTGTGTGGTATGGAGGAAAAACGCGGTCCATCCTGATGAACTACAGTGTGTTCTGCCCAGTGCCCTGGCCCCTAGTGCCACATAATCTGTGTATTTAGCTGGAGAACATGTTTAGATGACTTGTTGGGGGACAGAACTCGAAAGCTGAGATTTCAGAACGGATAGAAAAACATCAGCCTCCCTACAGGAGGGTTAATCCCGCAGGGAGGAGGAGCCTCTCCACGACTGATGGGACCTCCACCACACTCAAGGACCAGATGTGGCTTTGGAAGGCCTGGGCATCCTCGGAGCCCTCTCTGGACTCAGGCCTGGGCTCCTCGTCTGCCCACTCCCACAGCTGGGCTCATAGGACCACAGGTCTCACAGGACCACATGACAATAAGCTGCAAGCTTAACTGAAGGTTTAGAACTTGAACTTATCGACACATTACTTTGGCAATTATCATCAAAAATACTGTGTACCCCAGGTGGCCAGCACAGGGTGGAAACAGGAACCGGGGGAGTCCCTTCCTCCATGTTTAAAGACATCCTGCGACTTTTCTCTTTTTTCCGAAAATGAAGACTTGGCAGAATGGAAGTCACCGCTCCTCAAAACACAGGTATAGTATGGCTTCGTTAGAAGACTTTTCGGGCCGACTTGGGAACTCCCCAGTGTGGGTGCTCTGGATAATGATTACGATGTTTGTCTGTGAGCACTCAAAGGCCTGTCTGTATGCACTTGGGTCAGGGTGGCTGCGATCTATCGCAGGGCTGGGCACCTCACAGGGACACTGGGGTGCCTCGAGCCTGGAGACCGGCCGGGAACGAAGTGATGTAAATAGGCCACCGAAGACAAAATCACACAAGGAAACCACATTCACTGCTTCTGTTTGTTCCCATGAGGATTTATTCTCTTGGGGATCCTTTTGGAGAATGAGGAATTCACAAAGGCAAGTCGGGGACTGTGAGGACAGGCGGAGTGTTTAGCAGCTGGCTGGGATACAGTGTGTCTGTGCTCATGGCCGCTTTCTGCCTGTGTTTCCTGTGGGCTGGACCTTGGGCAACAATGCCACCAATGGCTCGTCCTGGTTGGGGACCCAGCGTGGTGCATGGCTTGAGTGAAATCGGGTGGAGCCAGGGTCAGCTCAGGCCCTGCCCCGGCAGTGCACCTGCACACCTGCTTAGCCTGGGACTGCAGGGTCCAGCCCTGAGTGCCCAGGGCAATGACAGGTGGATGCACAGACGCCAGGGAGGTCTGGTCAGACCTGCCTGGGGCCGGAGTCCCTGACAGCAGCCTGGGGCCTCCCCTCTGAGTGGGTTCTGCTGATTGACCAGGCTTGAATTTACTCTTTGCCAAGAGTCTGGGCTGGAGACTGAGGAGAAAGGCTGTGAGGCAGATAGTGACAGAAGTTCCTAAGGGAAACTGAGGCAGAGTAGCCACAGGAAGGAGGGGATGGGTGAGAACACTAGAGGAGGGGAGGAAGGGACAGAACCACTATGGGACTGTGGTTACCAGCGCCAGCATCGTTACCATCGATGGCACCTAAGAACCAGCTCGGCTCCAGGACCAGACCTGGAGGCACAGGAAGGACAGACACCTTGCTTCACATTAGGAACAGGGCTGCATATCCAACTCAAGGGGTCTGGCTCTGGAAGTCATCCCCCCAGGAGACCCTGGGGACACTGGCTTGTTACATTAGGACAGCAGCAGGAGCTCTATTGGCTAGAAGAATCCTCTTCCTGAGGCTTGCTGGCTCTATGACCCTCTGCAAGTTAGTGAGCATTAGGAGTTTGGTGCCTTGTCGGAAAGCCACACTTTCCGACCACTTTCTCTACCACTTTCTGGTGGTAGAGACTGGAGAGTGTGTGCGCATATGTGTGCGCACATGTGAGTGTGCATATGCACATGTGTTGCATATGTGTACATGTATGAAGTGACTCTTACAGCTCTTGACACAGAACACACAGGCCACAGAAAGCAGATGCCCTCCTGTGAAGACAGCACAGATGTACCCTCTCTCGAGCCGCCCAGCGCACACATGTATGTGCCCATGTCCCTGCCAAGCATGCCCTCATGTGCATTTCTTCCTGGCCCCATCTCCAATTCAGGGTGGTGGCAATGGTGACATCAGCCATGCAGTTCCCAAGCTGAATGCTGGGTAGCACTCTGCAGTCCTTGTCCCCTCTCACCCCAGAGCCACAGCTAGACAATTCCAGAACATTCCTCAAACTCATCTCCTCCCTGATCCCGCCCGCCAGCCGCTCCTGATCTCAGCGGCTCTAGTCCTTCACCACCGCCCCTCCAGCACCCTCCACAGACGCCCTCTTCTCATCCCCGACCCCCCCAAACCCGCCAGACAGAGGCCCCAAGGAGAAGTCTGACGATTACACTAAACAAAGACCTAAAGCTTCTGAGATCCCATAAACAAAGTTAAAAAGACAAACAGCTGGCAAGGGAAAATATTTCCAATACAAGTAACAGACCAAAACGTCCAAATTCCTAATACACTAAAAGCTGCTCTGCATTAGTCAGAGAGAGGCACACAGGAAATCAGGGCAGGCAGAGGCTCTCACAGGCAACTCGCGTAGACGCAGCCGGCGGTAACTGCGCACAGAGACCTCGCCGCACTCAAAGAGCCGAGGGAGTGTGAACCGCAGTGAGGAGCTTCTCAATTTGGTAAAAATAAAAAAGCTCAACCGTGCTCAGTGTGAAATGAATGCTGCCAGCAAGGGTGGGAGCCAAACCGGGCCCATCCTTAGGAAGAACGGCATGCAGAAAAACTCAGAATTTACCAAGCAAGCGCTGCCTATCCAGAGACTCCCTGCCTGGAAATCCGTCCTGTGGAAGCGTCTCCCTGTGTCAGCAAGATGCATAGATGCGGGTTTTCTCGGGAGCATTATTCGAGAGAGTGAAAAATGCAAGACAACCTAAATATCCATCAACCCAGGACTCGTTACATAAATTACCCGAAGCCCAAACAATGGAATATTAGGCAGCAATTAAAAAGGATAGAGAGATCTGTGCACCATGATGCTGACAGTTGGCCATGATTCACCGCAAGGGAAAAATGGAAGCTGTGTTGATACATAAATATAGCTCTTTTAAAAAATCACATGTAATAAATACGTTTATAAAGGCCAAGGAAGGAGACATGCCAGACCGACAGTGAGATTTAAGGGGATAGAGGGGACTTTCTGGGACACACGTTAGAGGACATGCAGCTACGTGGTACTCTGACTTCTTCCTGCACCATCTGCTGCCTCGGTGCTTGTCTGTTAGTGTCATCCAACCACATGTCCCACCCTCTGATGACCCTCCCCACAGCCCCGCCCACTCACAGGCTGGCGATGCCAGGGCTGCAAGCCACCAACATCCTTCTTGACCCTCGGAGGCAGTGGCACCTCTGCCACATGGTCCAGTGGGTGAGGAACCAGGCACAGAGAGGCCACAGGGCCTGCTCAAGGTCACACCGCCGGAAGGTGGCCCAGTAAGGATACAGACCCAGGCAACCCTCCGCTGGTGCTTAGCATGCTGGGTACTGGCCCCTGTTACCCGTACCTGCCAGCTATGAGCTCTGCCTGGAAGCCCCCCAGAAGCCATGCACCCCAACCTGGGTGTAGGGCTGGATGCATGGGGAAATAGGGACCTTCTCCTGCCCAGGGTTAAAGTCAGCACAGAGGAGGGAGAGGACAGGGCTGAGACTAGCCCTGGTGGGTCCAAGACAGCTGAGGAAAAGCAAGTGAGCTGGGTGCCATGGTGCATGCCTGTAACCCCAGCACTTTGGGCGGCTGAGGCAGGAGGATCACAAGTTCAAGCCAGGCCTGGGCAACTTAGAAAGACTTTGTCTCAAAATAAAAAATAAAAGCCTGGGATGTGGCTATGTAGCTCAGTGTAAAGTTGTGGGTTAAACTCCTCGTAGTGTGTACATGCACAAAAAGGAAGACTAGCAGTTAAGGAAAGGACTCCAGCAACACCCTGCACACTTGCTCTGTGCTGGGCCCTGGAGGCATTGGCCTGGAAAGCCAAGGGACCCCTGTGTGTCCTCTGAGATCCACACAGCTGCCAAGGGGCAGGTGACAAGCCAAGGATGGTGCCTTGGCAGAGGACTGTGGGAAGGGACAAGATGGGGCTCTCAGGGACACATGGGGGATCTGCACCATCCCACAAGTGGCCAGTCCCGCCCAGTCCCGCCCTGGCCTCCATCAGTGTACCAGTAACCCCACTCCTGGGCTGCAGAGCGTGTTGAATGGCACACGGGGACAGGAGGAGCAGACATGTCTGGGAACACAGTCTCCCCAGGGCGCCTGCCTGTGCCCCTTGAGGCCTCCCACCCCAGGGAACTACCCAGATAGCAATAGTACAACCCTGACTCAGTACTGTGTGATCTCTGGCTTTCACCTTAACAGCCCAAGGAGGCACAGCCTGGAGTCCCCGCTTCCCCACCTGGTGGCAGGAGACCTCCCTCCTAGGCCATCTCCTGCCCAAGCACAGCCCACCTCTGAGGAAGTCCCCAGCCCACCTGGGTGTCAATATAATTTAGGCCCAGCCTCACCCAACTGGACTCCAGCTTTGCCAGGGCCAGGGCTGTGTCTCCCAGTTGGCAATAGGAGGGATCCTGGCTCTTGGCCAGGGGTGTGGCCTGGAGGCTGACAAGACCCCACGGGCCACCAGGAAGCCCACCTCTTCCCCGGTGCCTCCTTCATAAGGCTCCTCACCAGCCCAGTGCCAACCCTGTCACCCTCAGCTGAGGGTCACAGCCAGTGCCCTGCCAGAGCCGCTTACCCCAGCCCCCTGAGTTCCTTTGTAGGTGCCACCCTCCTCCTCTCCCCTGGCCGTGCTCCAGCTCCCGCCTTCCCCATGCTCCCACAGAACACCAAATGAAGCTTCCCAGGCCACCCTGAGCCGCCCCCTCCTCGGCTCCAATCACTTGTTTTTGATGCTTCTTCCCCCAGCAGGCCAGTGGGCAGGGACGGGCCTGATTCATTGCCCCTTTTCTGAGGGGGCCTGGCGCAGCATCCTGCCCACAGGAGCAGAGCTGGCCAGGGGACAACGAACAGGCTGCTCCCTCATCCTCCCTCAGCACCTGGTTCCCTGTTGGTTTCTCCATGATGATTCGTGGCTCATTGTATGTAGGACTAGGATCAAGGTTTGGTTGGTCTAGGATCAGGGCTGAGTGTGTAGCCGGCATCAGGGCCCACTGTGAACCCTCAGGCCTTCCCACCCACTGCTTAGAAAATAACATGGCCTCCTCTGGTGCCCGCTGCCTCGTGTCCCTGCTCTGCCTATCCCTGACCCTGCTGGCTGTCCAGGCTCCTCCAGACCCGGCTTCTGCCTGACAACAAGAAAGGGGTTTCTGGGGACAGTGCCCTCAGAAACAGTGACATAGAACACATAGCCCCTCCTTCCCGCCAGGTCCCTTCTCGGGGCCCCTCGCTCGCTCCTGACCCCACATGCCAGCCCCACCTCGAGCTCTCTAAGACCTCAGGACCCTGCCCATCCAGCTAGCCTTGCAGGGCTCAGAAACTGAAGGGGAAGCAAAGCATCCCAAGAAGGCATGGTGCAGTTTACTTCCGTACATGGCCGGGGCAGCGTCACCCCAGTCCTCCCTGGCCAAGCCCCCGCTGTCTCTGCCAGCTCCTCGCCAGTGCAGGGTCAAGTCAGTTGCTCGCAAGACACATGGCTCTCATTTTAATTAATTAAAGAAAAATCTAATCACTGCATTAAACTTCTCATTACTCCACTTGAATACCCGTTAAGTAAATTTAATTACCAGAGGATTGGGTTTCCCAGCCTCTTTCATTAGCTCCTGATAAGACGGTGAGGGGAGGGGAGAGAGCTGGAACAATGCTGTTCCCAGCCCGGGAGGGCAGGGCAGGGACCGTCCCCAGCCACCCAGGCCAGACTCTGGCGTCTCTTTGGGGCTGGTGCCGCCCTGGCCTGGGCACAGCCTCCACTTGTGCTTTCCCCAGGAAGACAAGGCCTGGCACAGCCTAGGCTGAAAGCTTCCTGTATGGCTACGGTTGGTTATTTATGCCCAGTTTGAGGATGCTGAGAATACAAGCTATACAAGGTAAAAAAAAAAAAAAAAGTAAGAGAGGAAACTGGGACAAGAGAAAAAAAATAGAGATAAAGGCCCTCCAAATTTAAAGTCCCAATCCAAAAATGGGCATCTGAAATGGTAGACACTTCTCCATGAATTAGAAACCTCCAATAAATATATGAGAAATCGTTCAACACCACCAGTCGTTACAGAAATGCAAATATTCAAACAATGCTAAGATTCTGCCTCTCTCCATCATGAATGACTGTTATCAAGAAATCAGTCGGGAGCTGGGGAGTTAGCTCAGTGGTTCCAGCGCCTGTCTTGGAAGTGCAAGGACCTGGGTTCGATCCCTGGTAACCACATACCATACTAGGTATGGAGACTCACGCCCAGCAGCAATCAGTACCACATACCGCAGTGCCAGGCATGGTGGCTCATGCCTGTAATCCCAGCACTCAGGAGGCAGAGGCAGGAGGACTGCTGTGATGTGAGTTTGAGGCTGAGCTCAGGGCCAGCCTGAACTACAAAACAAGACCCTGTCTCAAAAAAAACCCCAAAAAGAAACCAACAAAAAGACCCAGCTAAACTTAGAGGTTGTGTTTGACCCTAAAAGAATTCACAGCATCATACCACAGCAATATATGCACACCCATGTTTACACTGTACAGTTTGTAATAACTAAATCTTGGAAAGAGCCTCAAAGCCCAACAACTCACGAATGGTTGAAGAAAATGTGTTTTTTTATACAATGGAACACTACTGTGCCATAAAGAAGAACGAGCCGGAGACATTTCTAGCTAAATGGATGCAACTGGAGACCACACTGTCAAGTGAAATTAGTCAGAAACACATTTCAATACTGTTTCTCTACTATGAGAAACTGAAGTGTAAATAAGGACTAAAATATATTATAGCTACTGGGAAATAGGTAGAAAATGTGCAAATGAGAAAGAGAACAGGGAGAGGAAGGGGAAAGGAAAGGAGATAAAAATTGAGAATAGAAGGAAAAATGAAAACAAAGCGCTTGTGAATAAGGAGGGAAAGAGAGGTTGAAGGGAGGGGGATGGGAAAAAGGAAGAAACAAGATGTATCATGTGCAGGCACAATTCTGTATAATGAACGTCAGCATTATGTACATCTAAAATGTACCCAGAAAAGTTTTGCTTAAAAAAATAAGAAAGATTAAGGCAAGACCAGAGACCAAAGTATTGAACACTCATCAGAAATGGGCCCCACATGGCCTGAGTTTCCTGCCACTCAAAGCAAAAACAGGAAGACCCAAAGACCCGAACGAAGACCCTGTTATCAATGAATATTTGTGGGGAAGTGCACCTGGCCTCACACTCCTCATCTGGAAGATGGGATCCCAGAGAAAACCCGGACTAAACAATCAGTAGAGTTGCCTAGAAAAGGAGAACCGGAAGAGGGCCTTGAAAGACAGGACAGGGCAGAGCATAAGGAAGGGCAGGGCGCACCATCAACATTTCCAAGCCCTGGAACCCGGGAAAGTTTTACAGTGATCCAAGTTCTGCCAAGAGGGCTCGAAAGATCAACTCCAAGATTGTTCTCTCCTAAGAGAAGATCTTTCTTCACCCTCAACCCCAGATTTAAACCTAGAAAAATATTGCCCCAGAAAGTGCTGCCATATATCTTTTGATGAAATCCTGTCAAATACTGCTAGGATGATAGCTATTACCAAGGCAGAGGTGGAAGGAATACAGACTGAAACCAAGTCCTGTTTCTTAATGTTGGAGCTGCTGGATCAAGCCTCACCTGAAGCACACCCTACCTTTATTTTATTGAAATAGTTTTTGTTTTCTTACTACTTATAACCAATCTCTCTTTCTGACAGACAGTGTTCAGAAAGATATCCTTTCTCATCTACAAAGAAGGCTCAGGTATTCTAGGGGTCCAAGAAATGGATAGGGCAGAATGTCACCTACCGTAATTACTGCTGTGCCCTGCTGAGTCTTGAAGCCAAGGAGTCCCCTGGGACCAGGCCCAGGAGAGGAGCAGGCTTGGGAGCCAATCAGGGAGTGGACAGGGTCAGTGCCTTGGAATGTGGGCAGGAGGCTTTGCAGCCCCAGACTTAGGGCAACTGGGATATGGCCATGGGGTTCCTGGAAAGAAGGAAGAAACCAAGAGTGAGCAGGAGGCTCCAGGGACACAGGGCTGGGCAGGCAGCTGCCACATCACACCAAGTTCATCTTCATATCCTCTTGGCCTTGCCTTTCCTTCCCTAGGTCCCCCAAACTGGAAAAGTCCTGCCCTGCAGAGAAGTGGATTGAGAGCTCAGCCACAGCGCCCCCTTGTGGTAGGCAGCCTCCTGTTTTTCCTGGCCTCACCCAGGGGAGGACCAGGGCACTGCAGGCAGACAGCACACAGGCCGCCCCTGTGGGTCCCACGCTCTTCCCGCCTCTTCCCAGGCCACTCAGAGCCTCTGGGACGGAAGCAGGGGTAGTGACTGCAGGTTCACCACCCATCTAGAGGTCCTGGCCTTTGCAAGTATCACCGAACTCTGGGCCTGGGCTGTAGCTCAGCAGTGCTACGCCTGCCTCACAAGAGCAAGGTCTTAAATTCAATCCCTAGTACCAGAAAAAAAAATCACTGAATTTTACAGCTTGAAACTCACCCTCTGAGCCCAGGGCTCCGTGTGTCTCTTTGGCTTCGTTAAAGGCACACTGAAGCCAAGCATGGTGGTGCACGGCCATGGTTCCAACACTGTGGGAGGCTGAGGCAGGAGGATTGCAGGTCTGAGCCCACCCTGGAAACTTTGGACATTCTGAGACCTCGATATCTACACCCTATAGATGGTGTCACCTCTCCTTGGCCATGGCTGTCACTTGTCCCAGAATGCCCCCGAGATCATCTAGAACTCATCTCTGGGGAGCACTCTACACAGGGGGCTGCTGCTATGGGACTGTGACAGCACCAGACTCCAGGCCGCCTCTATGACCACAGCAGAGTGACCAGAAAGTCTGGCTCCACTTGGCAAAACATGGCTCAGCCAATAAAGACAGATGGGTGGAGACCCTGAGCAATGGCCCCTGAGGAAAGGGTGTGGGAGCTGCCAGTGCTGCCCATTCACTCTTATGATGCACCCTGAGCTCTGGCCCACAGGCCCACTTCATAAGCAAGGCCACATGAGCTCCTGGCAGCCTGAGATGAGGTAGCTTCAGGACTATGGCCTCCAACTCTTGGGACAGATGCCTGCAGCTGGTACTTCCTTTTTCAATTTTTTTGTACTTTTTTTTTTTTTTCCTTTGAGACAGGGTCTCACTTTGGAGTTCAGGCTGGCCCTGAGCTCAGCCTCCAACTCACATCACAGAAATCCTCCTGCCTCTGCCTCCCAAGTGCTGGGATTACAGGCATGAGCCACCATGCCTGGCACTGTGGCAAGTGGTTCCCAGGGGATTGAACTCAGGTCCTTGCACTTGCAAGACCAGCACCAGAACCACTGAGCTAAATCCCTGGCCTGTACTTTTTTTTTTTTTTTTTTTTTTTTTTTTTTGAGGCAGGGTCTCGCTTTATGGTTCAGGGCTGGCCCGGAGCTCAGCCTCAAACTCACATCACAGCAATCCTCCTGCCTCTGCCTCCCGAGTGCTGGGATTACAGGTGTGAGCTACCACACCCAGCACTGTGGTATGTGGTACTGATTGCTGCTGGGGGTGAGTCTCCACACTCAGTATTGTATGTGGTTAACCAGGGATCGAACCCAGGTCCTTGTTCTTGGAAGACAGGCGCTGGAACCACTGAGCTAAATCCCTGGCCCCAGTACACACTGGTCTTGAACTTACTATGTAGTCCACATTACCCTTAAGCTCAACAGGACTCTCCTGCCTCACCCTCCTAAGTGGTGAGGTTATGGATGTATAGTGCTATACCCAGCTAAACTGGCTCTTCCTGCCATGACAGTGGCATTGTGGGGCCTCTACCCTTAGATGTATTATTGTAGATCTTGTCTGACCAACACAAATGTAGTCCTTACTAAGTGCCAAGCACCTTTCTGAGTTTACAAACAGCAACTCAGTTACCTGCCCGGTCTGCATGGTCACGTCGTGAAGGGGCCCTTATGTTCCCTTCATTGTGTGGATGCAGAAACTGAGGTACAGACAGATTAAGCCAGGCCAGAAGTGGAGGCCACGCCACTCCACACATGTTCTGCTGTGTCCTGGTGCTGTCCTTGCGGAGAGAGCATGAGTTTACCCTGAGTAGTGGAAATGTGGATATACCAGGGTTTTGCCCTCTTCTTTTATCTCATGGATCTTGTTTTCCAACCATCAAAAGAAAAGGGCTTGAGAAACAAAACAAAAGCTTTGGGAAAAAAAGATATACATTCAGAATGATTAGACCCAGCAGCTGAAAGCCCTGGATGCCTCTGAGATTCTGGCATTCGAGGCTCCACCTCCCACAGCAAGTGCCCGCCCGGCTTTTCTGCCCTGTGTTCGTTCACAGGGGGGACTCTCATCCCAGGGACCAGCCCTTGAGGAGGGGACCTCGGTCAACACCTCCTAGCCTACAGGCACCTCCTACCTGCAGACCAGCCAGACAGTGCCAACCTCTAGCTGGGCAGCAGCACACGCCAGTGGCTTAGCGAAAGGCCTTGCCAGGAGCCACACCGCTATGAACAGAAAACACATCTCTATGTGTATGCGTGTGTGCATGAGTGTGTGTATGTGTGTGTGCATGTGCCATGCAGGCTGAGTCAAACCCAGGCACCCAGAGCCTCTTGTCGAAAGAGCAGGACACATATGCACACACGCACACATGCGCATTCATTCACATGCATAAACTGTTGTACCACTAACTGCAGCTGGAGCCTCAAGTACATCAGCTGTCACCCTCCTTTCTGCAATTCTTTTATTCATTCACAAAACACTGATCATCCCTGACTGCTAGCCATGCAGTGGGTGTTGGGGTCCCTTGGGCTCCACAGCAGACGATATTAGTATTATCTGGTGGTCAAGGGCCACAGAGGACCAGGAACTAAATAACAAGAGGTTACACATGGGATGGGGGAGAAGTAGGATCAGGACAAGCCTCTCTGGCCTGGGGCTCACGAAACGTTCTTCCAGGAGAGGTCATGTTTGAATTAATCCCAGGAAATGAGGAAATGGGAGGAAATGAGAGGAAATGGGCTCTGAGGGCCAAGGTGAGGGTTTGAGATCTCATCGCAAGTGCAATGAAAAGATGAAAATGCACTGGGGCTTTAACCACTGATTGATGTTTTCTTCACTGCTTCACACGTGTGCATATGTCTCCTTAGACCACACAACTGTACTCTAAGCACTTGGGAGGCTGAGACAAGAGAGTTGGTCATCGCAAGTTCGAGGCCAGCCTGGGCTACACAGTGAGTTCAAGGCCAGCTCGGAATGCATAGCAAGGTGCTGTTTTAAAAAAAAAAAAAGAAAAAAAAATAATAAAATAAAAGTTCTCTCCAGCTGCTGAGTGGAGCCTGGGCTGTCCAAGAGTCAGGGGATCAGTAGGGGGTTGTCACAGAGCCGGCCACAGCTGGCATGGGCTCTAGATACAAGGGGTGGAGGAAGGAGAAAGTGGAACTGAAGGTGACTCCGGGGTCTCCCACTAGACACACACCGCAGTCACAGCCAGACCCTGACTAAAAATGACCATTAAAAACAGCGGGCAGATGAGCAGCCCATGCAGCCAGCCCCCTACACAACTGATCCCCCTGGATGTCTCTTCCTTCCCAGCCCTGAGCCTGGCTCCGCAAAAGGCAGAGCTGGGTCCTCACCTCAGGCTGCAGAAGGCAAGACTGGCCCTGAGGCAGCACTCAATAAGCCAGGCCAGGACAGGAAGTAGTACGGGCCAGAACAGGAAGTAGCACATGGTAGGAGCTCAAGATGGGGTCCAAGCATCCCAGCTCCAAGGCTCCCCTTGCTAACTGCGGGATCCTGGGTTTATTTCATTACCCAAAGCTCAATTCTCTGTCTTTAATGTGCCGGTCCCAATTCTCCAACCTAAGCTGGGTGGAGATTCAGCAAAACGATACATGTCAAGAACTAGCTTTATTAATATTAGCACCCACTGCCCATCATTCCAGCCCTTAGGAGGCTGAGGCAGGACGACTACTGGAAGTGCAAGGCCACCCTGGACTACAAGGTGAGGTCTCATCTCAAAAACTCAGTGAAGGGGTGGGATGGAGGGACTAAACACCTCATTTTGAAAGATTCATAAGCTCCACATCCATTCTAGTAACAGACTAGAAATGCTATACAGAGCACTAGAAGAGGCAGGGCAAGCCTGGGGGAGCCAATGTGGGTGGCATTACACTAAATGGGGGAGTTACTTTCTGCTCTGAGTTTCTTTGATTCCATTAACACAGAAACCAGAGCTGATTGTTGGGTGAACAGCACAGGTGCTGAAGAGCCAAAGATGGCAGTGTCACCCCCAGGACGAGCATGGCCATGGCTTCATGACAGAGCACAGAACACCACCCATCTCTACCTAGACTCAGCCTGTGCAAAGGCAGCAGTACAAGGTGACCATTCCCATTCTACAGCGGAGGAAACTGATGCTCAGGGAGGAAATGGGATCCATCAGGGCCACACAGCATAACAGCCCCAGACACCTACAGGGACCTGACCCCTAGGGACACCTTGCCCTGTCTCTAGGGTCATCATGCTCCCCACCCAGGAGAGAGGAGCAGGACTCTCGTCACATACCAAGGGTCCCCAAGCTGCTGGTCACAGGCGTTCCCTGCCCATGCCCCAAGCCCTAGGGAACCCTGCCCCCCCTTCCTCCTTGTAATCCTACCACAGACCCTGCGGCTCCTGTGGGCCAGAGCAGAATCCCCGGGCTGTGGCCCAGAGGGGGAAGCCTGCACAGCATCCCATGCCTCCACCTCCCCTGCCTGCCACAGGGGCAGAGAGGGGGCATCTGGAAGGAAGTGTGTCCTCTGCAGGCCTGGAGTGGCTAAGTTGGGGACACCATCTTGCACTCCCATGCTGTGTCACACACTGAGCCCTCAGAGTCAGCTCAGAAAGAGGAAGATGAAATGGACTAGAAATGGCTTCGAAGAGCTGGCACTTGGGTATGAACTGGGGACCACTCATTCCCAAACACCATGCTTCCCCAGGCTCCCCACGGCCTATGCAGAAGTTCAACGCCGCTCACAGGCAGTCTGGTGAGCAGATGGGGACAGAGGGGCAGTGAGGGGATAAAGAGCAGCAGAGACCCGATGGCTGAAGAGGAGGTGTCTGGGGCCTCTTCCCATCAGCAGCCACTCTTGAGCGCCACCCAGGGCCATCTGCCCTGCCATGTGGCCATAGGTTGCCTGTCTACTCCCAGATGTCCAGGCTGAGGATGCACCTGTCATGGGGTGCCCATGGTTAGCAGCACCCCACTGTCCCTGAGGAAGACAAGCAGGCCCTGCAAGCTAGCCCAGGCAGGATGACAGGCAGAGGGCAACAGGAAGCACTGCTTTGGACACAGCCAGCTGCCCACATCTGGCCAGGGCTCAGCACCTGACCTGTCCCTGACCCACCCAGCCAGCCAGGTGTCCCTGCAGCCGCTGGAAATCTGCACATCCCCAAGCACACAGGGTTTCAGCAATAGCCTTCCCAGTGGGAACTTAAGAAAATGTCTTTTCTCTTAAGAAAGAGAGTGAGAGAGGGAGGGAGGGAGCCCAGAGGAGGAGGGACCCATGGAGAAACCCACCCCACTGCTGCGTCAAGGTCACGGGCACCGGTGCGGTGCGGTGCGGGGCAGGCAGGTGTGCAGCCTTTAATCTGGGAGTTCAGGCAGGAGACGTGCGCTCTGAGCCGAGTACATTACTGCCCTGAACGACCTGTCGGCTCCTATTAGGCTAAGTATCTCTGTAGATGGGAAATTATCCTCAGAACCGCAACTGCCTGCCTCTCAGGGAGGGCCGGGAACCCTAATTACAGGGGATCTGGGGGCGCCAGGATCTACCTGGACCCCCAAACCCTTCCTTTGCCCTTTGCAGTAGGAGCTGCCCCTCCCAGTCTCCCCACGCTTCCTCTGTCTGGAGTCAGAAGGCTGGCCCGTCCCCAGGCCGTGGCTGGACAATGCCCTGGCCAGCCGGGTGACCCCGGGCATGTCTGAGCCTGTGTCCTAGTTGCTCCTAACTGAAAACTGGCCGTGTGGGTGGTGGGGAAGGAGCGAGTCAGAACCAGGCAAGGTGGGCCCCAGGCTGTGCGCCATGGTGGAAACCCCCCTGCCCTCACCAGCCCACCTGGGCACTGCCACCTCCTCCAGGGAGCCATCCCGACCCCACTCGAGTCTCTCCTCCCAGGGGCACTCCAGCATTTGCTCTTGAGCCTTACCCACCCACATGCCAGGCCCAGGTACCCAGGACCCTGTCAGGGTTTACTACTTGGAGGCAGGGACTGGCAGTAGGAACAACAGCCCGTCAGACACAAGCTGGGCCCAGAGGGGTGACACATGGGCGAGGCAGCCAGCAGCAGCTAGGCCAGGAAGCCAGAAATCCCGACAGTGTGCAGCAGTGGTGGTAGCCAAGCCAACAACAGGACAGGACAAGACAGGGCTGGGCAGGGCAGAGGAGCACGGCAGTAGGGCCCTAGCAGGATCCCCGGCATAGGGCAGTGCCAGGCAGGGACCTGCCCAAGCAAGGAGGGGCAGATTGGCCTGCATGTGGAGGTGACAGGTCAGAGAGCTCAGACAGGTCCATCCTGGGGCACCAGTGGGAAGACCACAGACAACAGTCTGCCCACAGGGCCCACACTCTCCTCCAACTAAGGGACAGCTCGCAATGCTCCTCACGACACAGGCCTCACTGACACAGGCCATGCTTCTGGCCCTCGAGGACCAGCCAGGACTACGTCCAGCCAGAGCGACAGCCCCCGGGACCCTGGTGGAAGGCCCCACATGGCAGGCAGAGGCATGCTGTGCTGTCCACACCCTACTGTAGGTCCAAAGGTCCAGCCCAGGATCCCCACAGCCTGGAGCCTTCATTCATTCATTTATTCATTCATTCATTCATTTGTTCAAGCACCCACTAAGTCTTCCTGAGAACAACACGCTCAGGGTCCTGCATCTGGAGGCATAGCCTGCAGGGCCCAAGGAAGAGAGCCAGCTCCAAGCTGCAGGACATGTTCGATGAAGGCAGGTTTGCAGGAAGAGATCCTGGGAGGGTCCTAGAGGAGGTGGACCTGGCTTGGGAGTCACGGGGAGGGCACTGGAGGCTGCCAGCAGCCCTCATGAAGCCCCAGCACTTCAGGGGCAGGTTGGAGAGGGGGGCTGACCCTTTCCAGAGCCACTGGGAACCTGGGGATTTTAGATGGGGCTGAGAAGGCTAACAACCTTCCTGGCTGCCTGGGGGGAGGTAGATTACACAGAAGACAGGAGGCTTGAGCCAAGTTAGCACAGAGCCAGTGGCCAGGGAGAGAGCATGGGGCTGGGGCGCATGGCGGTGGTGAGGGGTCCCAGTCTGTGCTGAGGTGGGATTACAGCTCCAGCAGCACTGATGTCCATAAAGTGCGTAGGAATGTCCACACGACAGGGGCAAATGTGGAAGAGCCATTGAAGTCCAGGGCAGAGTGAACCCGAGCCTTGGTGGGTGAAGGAGGGAAATGCGGGCTGGGTGGGGAGGCACAGAGCACAAGAGGAGAGCCACTGGGGCTGCTGCAAGGGGCACTTGGGAAGAGCCAGAGGTCTGACTGGGCATGTGGGGAGGGTGCAGCAAGGGCAGGGCAGGGAGTCCCTGCAGACAGGAGCAGCCTGTGGACAGTGGCCAGGGGTGGCTAAGACCGTCCCCCGAGGGAGCTTCCTAGGCCCCTGGGAGATCAGCCAGGAAGAACAAAGACCCACTTCCCTGCCTCCCCTGCCAGGAATCACCATGCAGGGCTCCTGGGTCTGTTCCTCCCCTTGAGCCCAGCCCCTCCCTGACCCAGGGCATCCATCTGCACAGACACTGGGGAAACTCAGGTCCCTCCCTTTACAACAAACTAGTTGGGAAAGCACCAGGCCAGCACCTAGCACACAGCAGGGGACACTAACCATGACTCACCCTGCCCTGGTGGTGAGGCTCTGGGAGTATGATCTTCATCACACCCTAGGACCTCAGACACACAAGCACTCAGATAAACTGTCTCCCTGGCTGAGTTTAACTGCTTACCCCCTGGCAACAGGCTACTCAGAACATTGAGTGGCTACTCAGAACATTGCCCAGGAAGCAGGAGCAAGGACATGGCAGAGGCCCCTGTGCCCACACATCAGCACCCAGTGACTCAGCAGACTGGTATGGCACTGAGGGCAGGGAAGGCCGAAGCTGGGAACCCCAGAGGTCCTCAGGAGATAGGCACCTGAGGCCCACCAACCTGCTCCCAGGCTCCATCATACCCACAGCCCAGGCACAGTCCCTCAAACCACCCTGCTATGTGCCAGCCATGCCCCATGCTGGAGGGGGTGGGGCAGGAGCAGACCCAGGAGGCTGCACACAGGTGGTAGCTTTTCTCTTTCTTTCCAGGGCTGGGGATTGAATTCAAGGCCTTTGTACTGAACTACATTCCCAGTCTTTTCAAATATATAGTATATATTTATTTATTTTGAGACAAGATCTCATCAAGTCATTAAGTTACCCAGGCTGGGTTTGAACTTGTGATCCTCCTGCCTCAGCCTCCCAGAATCCTGGGATTCCAGGCTAGTGACACCATGTCTGTCCTGGAGATGGTAGCTTTTCAGCTACCCCAACCTCCCTCAATTCCCTGTGAAATAAGACTGTACTACTACTATGACAGACACCCTTGCTGCTCCTATTAATAATGCCGTAGCTAAGGAGTCCCAAGTGTGCTCTGTGCCAGGCCCTGAGTGAGCACTTGGCACCTGTAAGCTTGGGGTGGCACTGAGGCCCAGGGTGCTCCTCCCCAGCCCCCAGGTCAGCTGCACTGGCTGTGGAAGGGTTGCTCAGGTCTGGGCCTCGCTTGAGCAGTTGAGGCAAGGAAGTGGTGTGGTGAGGTCAGCAGTGGTCAAGGACCCTAAGTCAGACGATGCCAGGTATTTTCAGCCTCACTCCGATGGCCACTCCTGCTGAACCTGGGCAACAGGGTGGTGGGGCGGGATTCTTCAGAACCAGGCAGAGGCTCTAGGCCAGAGGGCACAACACAGGGCAGCAGCAGACTGGCAGAAGGCAAAGCCATGGGGACAGAGCACTCTCCTCTGGCTTCCAGCAGCTCCTACCCCTGAAGCAGCCCATGTCCTGGAGGGTGAGGGACCCAGGAGGCCCGAGGTGGCCAGTGGCACCTGAGAAGTCTTCATGGGAGGGTGAACTCGAGGGATGGCAGAGAGAGATGGAAGCTCAGCCCTGGGTCCTCCTGGGCATTCAGTTCCCATGAGGCTTTTGAGTCTGGGGTTGGCACCATCAGGACCCCTGGTCACGTGTATTGCCCATCCTCACCAGCAGCATGAGGCATCCAGGTCTCCAGGATGAGGGATTCCAGGGTGCAGCGCCCCCAGACTCTGCCTCTCCCAGTTCCCAGGGGAGCTCAGGCCCTGTGACAGCCCCACCTTCCTTGTGAGCATGAGGCTGAGCTCAGGTGACTGCTTTCCAATCCAAGCCACATAGAGAAGCCCTTGACTCCTCGTTACTGTCCCATTTGGGCAAGCTGCGTGCCTCCCCTCACCCTTCCAACAAAGCTATACTGTAAGTATCAGGATTGTGAATTTCTAGATAAGTAAACTGAGGCTCAGCCAGAGGAAGAGGGGTGTGGAGGTGTCAGGGAGGGGCTATGGCCACCCACCCCAACAAGGTCTAGTTCAGTACCCTGGACAGCAGCAGGGCCAGCTCCCTGAGAACTGCCTGCCTTTGCCAGTCCCTCTCCCCACATGACCGCCACCAGCTTCCCTGCTGCCAGGCACACAGGTCTCTTCCAGGCCCCTGGAGTGCCTGTGATCTGGCCACACGCAGCTCTCCCTCCCTCGCAGCTGTGAACAGTTTCCTTTCCCAGCAGCTGCGCTATGTCCTTCCTGGTCAACATGGCTCCCTGCTGACCCTCCCTCCGCCCTCTTCCTCCTGGGGCTCCTGCCCGCTGAGATCTTCCAAGTGACCCACAGACAGGGACACCTGACCATCTCCCACGTGGGACCAGTTTTGTGGCTTCATGGCTTTCAGTTCCCAGGTTTCCAGCCTGGGACACGGAGACCTGGCAATCCTGGCAGAGAGAGCAGCTTAGGCCCAATGTGCTGCTGGTCTTGACCCCCGTGTCCTGTCCTTCTAGCCCAGCACAAGTCCTCAGGGATCTGCAGTCCACCCCATCCTTACACCACTGCCTCCCGGGTGTGATAGAGCTGCCCACCTCAGCCTGTGTCCTGCTGTCCCTCCTCCCAGCTCCCTGCCCCCATGGGCCCAAGGCAGCATTATGAACCCCAAGTTAGATAGAGCCATGCTCCCAGCAAGAGCACCCCAGCCTCGAGACCCCTGCCTCCCAGAGGGTGGGCACAAGAGAGGTGGGAAGCCCGAGAATGGCCAGGAGACACTCCCAACATCGGAGGCTGCCAGCACAGTGGGAAGGAGCAGGGGTCCATCTGTGACAGCTCTGCTCCCTTTGGGAGCAGCTCTGATCTCGTGGCCACCAGTGGAGATTCAGATGCTCAGGGTCTGGCAGGAAGGGCCAGAAGGGTGATGACAGTGGGGTATTCTCTCTCCCAGGGACAAACCAGTCCACAGAGAGCCAGTCCAGCAGTTCTGAGAGCAGCGACGCCAACTGTCTCATGGGACATAATCACAGTTCCTCCACCAAAATGTAACTGCCTAGACGGAGGTGAAGGGTTTATGCACTGGACACCAAGGCAGCTGGTGATCAGTGGGACACGAGCTAAGACTGGGGGAAGGCAGTGCAGGAGCACATGGAAGGGCCAGGGGAGAAGAGAATGGCTCCCCAAAGGTTCTGCAGACACCATTAATTACCAGGCAGTCGCACTGGGATACAGAGGTCCTGGCCCAGTCACCAGGTCCTAGGAGAAGAGAACTGCTTCCCAGACCAGGGGAGAAAGTCAGGGGAGACAGAGGCAGAGACTGCAGGGCCACACGTGCAGGTCTAAGCACACAAAGCCACCCGGCAGAGCTCCAAGGCTGGAAGAGGTTAGGGGAGCCTCCAGAGAAGCTTCAGGAACACAAGTCCATGATCTTGACTCAGATTTCCAATCTCCAAAGCTTCAAGGACTAAGTTTGGTTGGGTTAAGCCACCAGATACATGATGATTTATTACGATCGCTCCAGGAAGCTAAAGCAATGGCTCTTCTAACAACTGCAACTGGCCAGCAGTGGAAAAGCAGCCTCAAAAGGAGGTGAGCCCTCCACCCATCATGTCCCACAGATGTGGAAACTGAGGCACAGTCCTGCCCAAGAATTTGGATATCTCTCCTGTTAACTCAACAATGGCTCGATGTCCCAGAATGCAGAGAAGAACCCATCTCCTGCATCAGCCATTGCAGACCGGAAGTGACCTCCCTGAAGAAAGGCCTCTCTCCACGCTGCCCTGAGTCTTCCAGGGATGCCATAGGGGCTCCACCATACCACGTGTGGCTGAAGAGGCTGCCTTGGCCAACAAGCACTTGCTGAGGACCCACTGTGTGCACAAGGCAGGGTGAGGTGCAGGCCAGGCTCTGGCAGACTCAATCCAGATCAGGCCACCCTGAGAAACTCCACAGTGAGCCCCCAGACCCCTCACCTCTGCCTGCACATCCCAGGCCTCCTTGTGGACAGGACAGGTGAAGTGACAAGAGTGTAGGAGAGTTGTTCCCAGCTGGGCCAGGTGGGGCAGACTGTGAAGCTGGGTGGGGGTAAGGTGGTCCAGGAAGGCAGCTCCTTTTGCCCTTAGGAAGGGGCAGGAAGTGGGGTTCCTGCCCTATTTGCCTCAAGAGCTAGAGACTTTCACAAAGGTTCCAGGCAGGTAAGAGCAAGAAGCAGGCTTGCCGATCCAGGCAGCTGGCTCTAAAATGCCAGCTAATTGGCTCTGAGTGGCCGAGGGACGTGAGGAGTGGACTTTGAAGTCACCTAGTATGCCGTGTCCAGCAGGAACAATGGGCCACCCAGCTGGCAGTGAGCCTCGGCTCCTAATTAGGTGTGGCTTTGAACACGGAGGCACCAGATTAATGAGGTTTGCAGCACGGGCTTGTGCAGCGAAGTGGGCTGCCTCTGTTCTCTGATCGCAGTTTGATACTGAAACCGGGTTCTCTAAATCAAAGGTTCTCCCGAAACTCTGCTTTCTGATGCTCATAGGCTCAAGCTGGCGTCTCTGCCGCAAGCTGAGCCTTTGGCTGGGTCCTTCTCTCGAGGAGATTCCACGGTGGGACCCCTGCAGCCCAGAGAAGGCAGGCATGCAGGGGCACCCCTTGAGGGCCAGCCCCTAGCTGCCTGGACTCTGCTCCTGGCAGCTTTGGGCATGCTGGCCAATTTCCCACAGCTGGCATCTGCTCACAAGCCTTAGGGGCTCTGCTTCACCGATTCTGAGAGAGGATTGAGACATCACAAGAAGCAGCCGGCACCAGCCCGGCCTCTCCTGCCCTGGCCATACTACCTCTTGCCCAATACCCCCGGCCTTTCTCACCCACTCTCCTCCAGTCCCCCAGGACGCTCTGTGTCCTCTCCACTCTGCTCACCCTTACACACCCAGCCCACAGTGTGGCTCTTTTAACACCAGTCACCGGGTCTCTTTATCAGGCTCCAAGAACTTCCAGCCGCGAGTCCCTGCTTCCTGGGAGATCGGCTTCTTGCCCTGATTCTGCTGCTCCATGGTGTGATCTGCACTTTTTACTCCATCCACTACCCCTGGGAGACTGTGGCTTACGGATGGGACAGGATCTGTGTCACCTAAGTGGCTCCCACTGTAAACAATGCTAACAGGAAGGACCCTAACACCTTCTTCTGGCCTCATGGGGCCAAGGAGAGAAAAGACATCAGCCTGTCCTCAGTTTTCCCTTCTGCCAAATGGGAATGAGGCCTCACCCTTGACAAGGCTGCTGGAGCCTCCAGTGCAACGCTCGACATTTTGGGGGAGGCAGGGCAGTGCAAAGGGTGAGAAGCCTGTGAAGGAGATGGCTTCTGGGGCAGGGGCCCAGGCTGACAAGGAGGGGCTTACAAGTCACCCGACCTCTCTAAACTGGTTTCCTTAAACAAACAGTAGCCCCAGGACTTCTAGGATACAGGCATTAAATTCTCAATTCTCAGACCACTTTGGACCCAGGTGCTGCTATAAACCTGCTGTACAGAGAAAGGAAGCTTAGAAAAGCTCCACCAGCCACTGCGAAGGAGTCACACTGGGCCACACAACACATCGGCCCCATTTTTTTTTTTTTTTTAGACAGGGTCTCGCTTTGTGGTTCAGGCTGGCACTGAGCTCAGCCTCAAACTCACATCACAACAATCCTCCTGCCTCTGCCTCCCAAGTGCTGGGATTACAGGCGTGAGCCACCACGCCCGGCACTGTGGTATGTGGTACTGGTTGCTGCTGGGCGTGAGTCTCCACACCCAGTATTGTATATGGTTTCCAGGGATCGAACCCGGGCCCTTGCGCTTGCAAGACAGGCGCCAGAACCACGGAGCTAAATCCCCAGCCCACATCGGCTCCTTTTCAGCCTGCTCCAAATGCACTGGCTCCTGACTCTCCATCTAAGCTGGGCACACACACAGTGGTGCTGGGCAGGCGGGTGGGCTCCCTGCTCCCAGGGCCTCTCCAGACCTCCAATCAGAGCCCCGCATACCCAGCCCTCTCTCATCCGTGCATGGCTCTTCCTCCCAAAGCCTTCACATCCCAGGCCTTCTCCCCTGTCCTGTGTCCAGCCAGGGTCTGCAAGTATCTGGGTAACCTCCCTCCAGTGCCTCTGCTTAATCTTTCACAACCCCTGGTGAACCAGCCCCTTGGCCATCACAGTGGTAGGCCACGCTCATCACCGTGGTAGCCCCACACCTGAGAGTCCCAGGACTTCAGCCACCAGCAGGCCCGACATGGCCCAGCGGTGTCAGCTCGAGTCACCAGCCACCTCCCCACACTCAGGGAGCCCACAGCCTCTGGGCCTGGCACTCTCACTAAGGGCTCATGTGGCTTCCCTGCTGATAGCCATGTGCTGTTCACACCACAGCTCCTGTGGGCCCTACCACCACGTCCCAGACCCTGGGGGCTTGGAAACCTGTGTGACCCACATTGCTGTGTTCCTGGATCCTTCATCCTCCCTGTCAGTAAAGTCGAGAACCGCTGTCTGCCACCCTTTAGGAATCTCCTTTAATTGCACTGAATTTGTAACAAATCAATCTCGGGAGGCTCTTCAGTGCTCGACTCATTTACGTAACACTCATGAAATAACAAAATGACTGAGACAGCAGCCAAGGCTGTGGGGAGAAGAGCATGGTGAGCCCGAGTCTGAGTGTGGTGGCAGCCACAGGACTGTGCTAGGATGGCACAGAGACACACACAGAGGCATACACCGGCAGGCCACACACACACACACACACACACACACACACACACCCCGAGGAGAGAGAGGCCCTCCACCTACGCACATCCCAGCAAGGTCTGTGGACTACACCTTCTCCTTGTCTCAAGAAAGGGCCGCAGTAGCCGCAACCAGCATCTGAGGGGTCTTCCCGTGTCCCCACAGGCCCTCCGCCCAGGCTCTGCCTCCACAGTGGGTCTGGAACTGTCCACCTCCTTCTGCCCCATGGTTGCTGCCACATCTCTGTCCACTTTGGTCCCCCTGAGACTGTCTAACTGCCCAACCTCTCAGGAGCTCAGCATCATCCCTAAGAAAATACCACTGCCCCAGGCTGTCCTGCGCTCCGTGCTTGGCAACCTCCTGCCACCAGCCCCGTCCTCCCACACAGGGCCCCCCAAGGGACCCAGGTGTCCCCAGGCCTCCCTTCTCCACCCCCAGGCTGTGCAGGCTCAACACCAAGCACACAGTAGGTGTACAGCCCGGTGGCACCCTCGCTTCTGGAGCAGCCAGCCCACCACAGCCAGGAGGGTGCCCAGGCTGACACCCACACGCCCACTCTTCCCCAAACAGTAACTGACACTCCGATGGCTCGGTGACACACTCATCCCCACATCTCGGTGGCGTTGCTTCCAGCAGTAAAGTTGGCTGCTTTGTGGCCCCAGGAAGACATCGCCGTAATGCGCTAAAATTATCACCCAGTGGAGTCGTCGGTTTTCATGCCCTGGAAACCAAGCACTTCCTGTGGGGTTTACCCGCCTTGTCCGGGGTGCCAGCAGTGGCCTGGCCATCTAGACACAGAGCCTCCAGGACTGCGCCTGCTGGAGTGGGCGGCCACCTTCTCTACAGGTGACTGAGGTCCTAGAGGGGGTGGGACGGTGTCGCACTTTGTGTCAGGCACTGAGGACAGGTGTCTCCTATGCAGTGAGGCTTCGTTGGCGATGCAGCCCTGCTGCACAGGGTGTGGCTGGGACCAGCGTGTGGCATGGCCTGACTGGCACTGTTGCAGTGAGCGGAATTCCACATCTGTCCGGATGGCAGAACCCCTGTGTCACAGCGGGGGCACGACTCAGCTGGCTGTCACCCTCCAGTCCTTCGGCACTGGGGTTTCAGCCCTAAGGGAGTGGAACTCATGGGGCAAACAAACACCAGCTCAGACCCACCTGCATCACTAGGTCTGCACAGAGACATACGCATGTGGGACAGCTGCGTGCAGGAGGAGCCTACAAACACCGGCCCACCCGTCCCCATACAGCTCCCTACTCCTGGAGGGACAGGAACAGCTTCAGCTGGGCCTTGCCCCTCTAGCTATACTTCCCCCTGGCCCACAGGGGCCCACTTCTTCCTCTCCACCCATCAGAGGCTGCCTCCTCCAGGCAGTGCCAGGCCGCTGAGGTTGGTGCTGAGCTCCTCCCCTTACTCCGGGTTGGTGGACTGGACAGAGCGTCTAACTGGTCCTTGTGTTTCACAGTCAGCAGGGCAGGGAAGGGAGACGGTGTGTGTGCATGCGCGCGCGCGCGCGCGCGTGTGTGTGTGTGTGTGTGTGTGTCCCCCGTAGTAGCAACCACATAACACAATACTACCTTTGCTGCATGCCAGGCCCTTCGCAGACAACTCGTTATTGGCATATTGTTATTGGCATAACAAGGCTGTGAGGGAGGTACTCTTCTCTCGTTCCATAAAAGGGAACAGAAGAACAGAGAGGCCAAGTGACTTGCCCAAAGCCACACAGCAGCAAAGAGCAAAGCCGAGTTCACTCCTTAGTGGTCTCTGCTGCTCACCCCTCTCCAGGTCCACACTGCACCCCACGCTGGTCCCTCACACTGGTTATCTGAGGTGCTCGGCTGTGGTGCCCCATGAGCCAGGGGCTAAGACATATGCAGAGGTGCATGTGTCCCCCTCAGCACCAGTGAACACACCCAGACCCACATGTACACACCTGTGAGTGAAGTGTGCCCCTCAGCCTGCATCTCCTTTCTCTCTTAGCCCCAGTTGACACTGCCCACCTCTGCTGTCAGCTGTCCTTTTGCAAAGGGCGTGAGTTTGAGGCTCAGAGAGGGTTGGACACACCTCTTCGGTCACACAGCAAGCCAGGGCCAAACTGGGCCAGCATCAGAAGCAGGCACGTCCTGGCAAATGCTCAAATGCTGCACACCATTCCAAGGCCCCCCAGGACCCCCGAGGCTAGACCCTCCCTCCCTTCCTTCCTTCCTGCTTGGAGCAGGTCACAAGTGAAAAGATAAAGATGAAGAGAAAACAAGAAGCAAAAGGAAGGAGAGAAAAGGAGGACCCCATTCAGCTGTAACACCTGCCCTGGAGGAGAGGAGAGGAGGAAAGGAGAGAGGGGAGGAGGGGAAGAGGGGAGGAGGGGAGGAGGGGAGAGGGAGGAGAGCAGCCAGGCGGGGGTTAACTCTCTGCTGTGGAGCAGAAAATGAGGTTCCAGTTATTAGTTGATTTATTGCTCTGTCCTCAATCTGCGCGCAGGTCCTGGAAGGAAATGTTCCACTCGAAAGCATTAAGCGTCTTCAAAGAGCAGAGGCATTAAAAATTGAAATCATAAAATAGACACGTAAATACAGCGGAGGTGAGAGGGGGCCGCTCCGGCAGGCCGAAGGGGCTGCGGGTCCCGGCTTCACGCACGGTGGAGCCAAGTGTGTCTTGGAGGGAGGGGCCTCCCACCTGCGAATGGCACCTGGGGCCACCACAGCCCTGAAGCCCCCCACAAACCCTGGAGCTTGGGGTGAGACCACCTGTGAGCAGCCACCTGTCCTGACCTGCCCAGACAGCTGCCCTGACCAAGGCCCGAGGCATTAGTGGTCCCCACACCACGGAGCGGGAAGACGTGTACATATGTGCCAGGTCAGGACTGAGGGAGGTGGCACTTACACACACATGCACATACATGTCAGGGCCCACAGAAATGGCAGACATATCCACTCACACATGCATGGCCATGTGACAACACGCACCCTCCCTCTCCCAGCAGAGGGACCCACAGACCACTTCTTCTGGCAGGGGGAGCCTCAGCAAGAGGCCCAGTCACAGGCAACCTCATCACCCTCCCAGTCGGGAGGAGCAGGCTCCAGAGCCGCCTGAGATGCTGCCCTCTGCGGTCCCCCAACCACAGCAGCGCCTTCTGCCACGGGCAGCACCGCCGAGAGCACAGCCTCCGTCCTCATCTCTAGCAGTGTGAGGGGCAGGGCTGGGGCAGAGGGACCAGGAGTCGGACAGCGTCGGGGGCTCAAGCTGAGAGGAGCCAGAGTCCTCTGCGAAGGGAGCACGGAGGAGGGGACAGTGACAGGGCCCAAGGAGGGTACCTCAGGGTGGGAAGAGAGGGCAGAGAGTGGCAGTGCTCCCCTCTGCTCTCCTGCCTCCTGGGACAGCACAGCTGTAGCTGAGCCCTCTGTAGGACCCGAGGATGGGCACAGTACAATGGGGAGCCCCTCAAACTCTCCTGTGGCTCCAGGGACTGAGGGATGCCACCTCCACCCAGCTCTTTGGGCAGCTGAGATGCCCCATCTTAGGGCGAACACGGCCTCTTGTGCAATGCAGTCTCCTCTGTGAAGGTCCCCCGCAGGTCATGGCTGCACCGTCCTCTGAGGCTGGGCCAGGCTAGCCACTGCTGGGGCACAGGGTCACCACAGCGTCCAACAGCCCATGGCTGCTGCTGATGGGACGTCTTGTCTCTCACCACTGCGTGGGCTGAGGTATACACACAACTCAGGCTCAAACACACACACACACACACACACACACACACACACACACACACACCTCTTCCAATCAACTCACCTCTTACTTAGACACATGCACTCATACGTGAACAAACAATGCACATATGGGCCACATGTCACACACACAGTCCACTCTCCCACATACACACAATGTACACTTATGCCCACATACACACGTACATGTACACACTACATACACACAAACACACACACTCCATGGGACACCTGCCTCTGGCCACCTCGTGCTGTGACCTGGGCCACATGTGGAATTGGTACTGAGCCACGGCACCAGGAGTGGTAGTGACAGGGGCTCCGCACACCCTCACCCGCCTGTCCCCGCTCCATCCCCCCCACTCCCCCCCACCCCGCACACGGGTCACACTCAGGAACACTCACTTCTGGCTACGTCTGAAACGTCCTGCAGGCACCAGCACTCACGGCAGAGGCAGCAGAGCTGAGTAGGCAGCCAGGTCATGGCAGCCCGGGCCCTACCTGTGGATTACCTCACGATAGGCTCCCTGGGATGCGCCTGGGTAGTGGATGCTTCAAGGGGTCCCTGGAAGTCCCCGGTCGGGCCCTGAGCCAGGTCCCTGGACCCTGAGTCTCGTTGCTTCCCAGAGGCCCTGAGGCCGCTCACTGCCAGATATCCTGCCTCACACGGCCCGGAACGATGGGAAGTCGGCCCTGGACCGCAGCCTGGGGAACCATGAGGCAGCACACAGCTTCCCCTTCAAGCTGACCCCTCAAGTAACCCATCTCAGGGTAACAGCTCACATGCACACATGACAGCCATCGCCTTTTTTTATCAAGGAGCTTATCACACCCCAGCCTCTCATGTCAGCTCAGGCCCGGAGGGGTCCTCATCACTACCCACCACCCCATCCAGGAGCTCACCTGGCCAGGGCCACTTTATCCCCCACATCACATTTCCTCACTGCAGGCTCATTAATTGTCCTTAGGCTTTTAGAGGAAATAGCAATGAAATAAATAAGTGGCATTTTCTTTCTGCATACCAGCGGTTGGTCCAGCCAACCAACAGCTTCCCTCACCTGTCCACTCTGTCTCCACACATCTCCACACGTGTGGGGCCACGCGCTGGCCACCCCAGGGGCAGCTGCCTCTCCAAATTGGCAAGAAGAGGCACCCTTCGCTGGGAAAGGCCTCCTCCCCATGTAACAGAAGGTTAGGGTGTTTAAAGAGAGCAGCGGAACTGTTTTTATTAATCAGAACTGCTATAAAGAAAGCATTTTAATTAACATAATTACCCCGATTGAGAAAAGCAGCCCTTATCCCATAGATACTTTTCAGACTAAAGATGCAAGCTGTCACAATCCGTCATAATTATGCAATGCGAGTAATTTCTCTCTCCTTGCTCCCTGGCCCTCTCGGGCCCCAGCTCCTCCCAGGGCCGGGTCTCAGAGGGAGATGCACAGATGTGACACCACTGCGTGCCTTGGTGTCATCCCAGCTGCATCTCCAAGGGTGCCCCTTGCCTGGGCTGGCCTGTCCCAGGGCTGGCCTCTGTCAGGCTCCCTGCCTCTGGGAAAGGAAGAGCTGCCACCTCACCCATCACCCTCCCAGACAAGCAGGGACATCCCCAGGTCCACAGACCCAGACAGGAGAGTAGAGGACAAAGAGCAGGGGGCCTTGGGGCTGGGGATTTAGCTCCATGGTACCACGCCTGCCTCACAAGTGCAAGGTCCTGAGTTTGATCCCTGGAACCGAGGGGAAAAAATAACTTGCAGAAACCAGTGGGCCCGGACCACTGAATTCACACCCACACGGCCACCTGCACCCAAGTCCAGCCCATTTCCTGTTATAGCCAAAAATTTATCCACAATGCAAATTCCTCTTCATCCTTTACAGCCCCCAGAGCCCTGGCCCTACCCCCCTGCATCCCTCTCCACAACACGTTCCCATGTCCTGCTTCATCCCAGGGCTTCTGTTGGCAGTGCCCAGTCCTCCCACCCTTAGTCAGGGAAAGGCCCCCTTCTTGGGCCTAGTTAAGCTACTCTGTGTGTGTGTGTGTGTGTGTGTGTGTGTGTGTGTGTGTGTGTGTGTGTGTGTACGTGCGTGCTCATGCGCACACATGTACCTAAACTAGTGCCTTTACATTGAGCAACATCCCAATCCCTTCTATTTTTTCATTTAGAGAAAAGATCTTATTAAGTTGACCAGAGTAGTAGGTTTGAACTTGTGATCCTCCTGCCTCAGCCTCTCTGAGTGCTGGATTACAGGCTTGCACCCCAAGGCCCTCTTGTATCTGCTTTTAAGTTCTTTCCTAACTGGCCTGTGGCAGCAGGTGCCCAGCAGCTTGTCACACTGCTGTCCCTGGATTTCCCTTTAGTCCTTCCCATTCACTATAAACTCCAGAAGCAGCCAGTCATATTTTTTGTTTGTTTGATCATCTGATTCTATTTCTGTTTGCCCATCGCTATGTCCCCAGCACTCAGCTCGTGCTGGTCCGGGCCCATCCTGATCTTGAGAATGCTTGGAATGGGGCTAAGGAGAGGAGAGAGCAGTATAGGGATCCCCTGAGCTGTCGCCCTTGGGCCTGGGGGCCACGGCCACCTGTGTGTGTCCTTTCCCATCTCCCCCAGTCCCTGGCCTCCATTCTCCCTCTGTGAAACAGGCAGCCAGCAACATCCCCGTGTTCACCCCAGCCCCTGGCACCCCACGCCACTGGGCACCCAGAAAGGCAGAGCTGCTGTCACTGTTCCCACCACTGCCCAGCACCTGCAGGGTGACACGTGTGTAGATGACACCACCGTGTTTCACCCAACCTGCGGCAGCTCCCTCCTAAAAAGGAGTTTATTTTTTAGTACATCTCCAACAGGGGCCCATGAAGTGTGTTGTCAGCGCTTTGTAAATGGCTTGTTAATGTCCCCGTAAAGCTTAGCCGCGCCTGGAGACAGCTCACTCGGTGTGGCCTGGACACCCTCGCTGACAGCTCCCCAACAAAAATACACTCAGTGCTTCCTCCTGCAGAGGACTGCGGAGGACAGTCGCAGACCCTGCCCAGAGGTGGGAAAAGGAAAATGAATGGCTCCATAAAGAAGTGGCCCTGGTTCAAATCTGTGCTGGCCCCTCAGCAGTTGTGTCACCTTAGGCCCGTAAGAGACCGCCCTGGGTCCCAGGTGTCCTTGTCATCCAAATGTCAATGCTAACTCCTACCACACATCCATTCTGAAGAGGGAAACAGGCACCAGACCCGAAGTAGGAGGGAGCATTTTCATTGTATTTTTAAGGCAAGGGATCAGTACAGTGGTCATGTTATTTAAAGGGCCCTTATCTTTTAAGGATGGACACTGACATATGACTATAATGACACAAAGTAAAATACGTGGGGTGGTGGACAGAGTAGGTAAAGGGAAGCAAGCCTGCAGCAGTGGTGCCTGTTGGATGCCCACTGCTCAGGGCACTGGTTTGATATCACAGTGTCTCTGTCAGCCTGCAGGTGCACACACTCACCCCCAGCCATGGCACTGTGATCGCCCCCCAGTGGGCGATCAGTAACTCCCTGGGTTGCACTGGCCTCAGAAGCCTCCAGTACCTCCAAGGCAAGATCTGCAGGCAGGCAGCGGCCAGACCAGGGAAATCAAACAAGAAGGGACTACACGAAGAACAAGTCTTCTAGAGGCCCCTGGAGCTACCTTATCCGTCATAGGAGAGGTGATGGGAGACAGGCCCTTGGTATTCAGCCATCTGGAGCCAGGGGCAGTGGCACACACCTGCAATCCCAGCACTTGGGAGGCTGAGGCAGGAAGGTCACTTTGAGTTCAAGGCCAACCCACACTACACAGTGAGACCCTATCTCAAACCAAAACAAAAACCCTGGACATGTGGGAGCCCAGAGGAGCGAGGAGCCTCTCGTTCAGGTCCAGAGTCTATTGTCTCAGCAGTGTGACCCAGGGACCCTGCGGGTCCCTCCCTGGGCCCCCTTATTTGAAGATGTAATTGTGAGGACCAAAGTCATCACAGAGCTGCCAGCCTGGCTGAGGCAGAGGGTTGGCAGAGGGTTGGACTGGGAGTCCCTGGCTTCCTGAGCACTTGTGACTTGTCTAAGTGCCGTGGTGGCAGATGGACTCCCCCAGCTCCATATGTATGTTCGGTAAGGTCAACCCTGCTCTCAAAAAGTTCCCAGGAGAGGGCCGGGGAGTTAGCTCAGTGGTTCCAGCGCCTGTCTTGCAAGCGCAAGGGCCCGGGTTCGATTCCCCGGTAACCACATAACAATACTGGGTGTGGAGACCCACACCCATCAGCAACCAGTACCACATACCACAGTGCCGGGCGTGGTGGCTCACGCCTATAATCCCAGCACTCGGGAGGCAGAGGCAGGAGAATTGTGATGTGAGTTGGAGGCTGAGCTCAGGGCCAGCCTGAACCACAAAAGCAAGACCCTGTCTCAAAAAACCAAAAAAAAAAAAAAAAAAAGTTCCCAGGAGAAAGGTCTTGTCTCATGGCCCAGATGAGGGTGGAAGATAATACTGACAGTGGCAGTGTGGGCTGGGTTCTACAGCATATCTTATTTAATTTCAACAGTGACTGACTTGAGCACTGGGGATTGAACCCAGGGCCTTTATACTGAGTTACAATCCCAACTCCCACCCCCCTTTTT
>PVIR01006262.1:0-67092 GCA_004026965.1 Petromus typicus | reverse complement strand
CACTTTTACAGCTTTCTCATTTTGCCCTAAGAAGAACTGCTTCTCCTTCGTGCAGTCGGAGCTTGTATCTTACTACCAGCCTTCTGAGCTATAGAACTGACAGATTATCAGACACTATGGATTCCCTGAAGAAATCAATCCATAGCACTGCTCACTTTTATTACTGAGATGTAAGTAGAGCCTTTAATCAAAATTCATCACTGCCTATAGTAGCAAGATATGGTAAAATGACATTCATTTCCTTTTAGCAACAAAATGGCATTAATACCTAATGAAAGTGTACATTGCAGAAAAGGTATGTCATGGCCTGGGTGACTTAGCAGGCTGTGGGAACTGTCCCTTTGCCTGAGTACCCTACGAGAACATAAAAGGAAACAGCCCCTGTTCAAGAACTGACAGAACCTGCCACCCATGCTGATGGGCACATAGTGCATAGAAAGCACAGGGTCCCGATTGCACAGGCTTGGAAGATGGTAGCCCTGACCACATGGACAATGAGAAGAAATAACTTAGATCTGGTACTGTGGAGTTGGCTGAACTACTTCTTTAGGAGAGTCAAGAAAAGATCTCCAAATGGTGTAAGTATCATGAAAATGCCTGATATTATTTCATTATAAACATCAGTTATTCCTTAGTGACTTCGGAGATATTCCAGATCCTATAGTGTATTCAAGACCCTCTTATGACTGGCAAATGTCTCACAAATGTTGATGACTTTAGTGACTGACAGGATCCGTATTAACACTACACATGGCCCCAAGACACCTCCTTGACTTCTCTGATACCATGCTGGTTTGACTTTTCTTCACTGTCAGTGAGGATTTCAACTCTTGATAATGTGATCCTCGCTTTAACAAGAGTCCAGCACTAATATCGTAGAACACCAGGGGCCATCTCAGTGCCTGCGCAGCCCAGGACTCTCACTTGTCCAATGCTCAGGAGAGATGGCTGCACTGTCACTCCAGGTCTCCAGAGATCCCTGGAGTACTGGCTGCTGCTCTCTAACTACTCTTTCACCTACTGCTCACCTTGGAGTACTGCGAGTGCCGTATGCTTTACGCCACCCACCTCATCCAGTGCAGTCTGCCCTGGGGGTCCCCTGCAAGAGCATGCCTTCCTTTATTCATGCCACCTCTCAGGCAGAAGGGGAGAGTAGAGCAGTCTTGGCTGAGTGTGGCCAAGCACCCCCGCCCCCAGCCTGCAGTGTGGCACACCCTCTGATCCCCAGGTCTGGTGGACTGGACATTTCTCATCGGAGGAGAGGTCAGATACTTGGAGAACTGAATCCCATGGGCCCTCCTTGCTCCGTGCTGTGTGGTTAACTAGGGAGAGACCTCTGCCTCACTTGAGTCCTAACTGCAAACAGGCTTTGAGTTACCAACCAAGAGGCCGTGGACCACTGAGCTCCATGGAACCAAGAAAAAACTGACGCCAGCGCCCACAGGAGGGTGACAGCAGCAGCTGGACTCTGTACAGTGAGGTACTGGCTACATGGGTAGTAGCACATCGTGCGAGTCTCTGTCAGGGGCCCTCCTGCCATTTCTGATGACTTTCAGGTGAGCAGCCTACAGAATGGAGCTTAGGATTCAGATTCAGAATGAACAATCATAGCTTGGTTGCTAGGAGAGTTGCGATTCCATGAAAATAAAAACACACTTATTCATGAAGGGCCTTCCATCACATAAGCCTCTTCTAGAAATGTGAAAAATGATCCAAAACGATCCCTTCTTCTATTTCATCTCCTTCACAGCTAGCAGCACTTTCCTGTGCAACAAGATACAGGAGATTCCAGCCCCACCATGAGCTGACGTCCCTGAGGCTCTCAGGCAGTGGCTTTACCTCCAACCCCATGGAACCTCAGCCGATCAGATCTAGCCATCAGGTGTGACCCATAGCCAGTTGAGAGTCCTGGGTGAGACTAAGCTGGTGCTGGGCACAAACACAGCTGTAAACTGGAGCACATGCCTGTTGCCCGTCAGAGTCTCCCACGCCCATTTTTTATGTTTTTGTTTTATTTTGTTTTAATTTGAGACAGAGTCTTGCTGAGTTGCCAGGGTAGGCTCAAACTGCGCTCCTTCAGTGTAAACACCAAATGGGACATGTTTAAGCCCTGGATAAAAACACTATGGAACTCTATTAATATTGTAACCAGATGTGCTCTGCTAGCTAGGACGTACAAGACCAGGTAAAAATGACACAAGTCACAGCTTGGCAGGAGGCAGACTACATTACAAAGGCATCATGTTTCGCAGCTATAACAAAGGCATACAGTGGTACCTCTGGCTCAGGAACTTCATTTGTTTCACAATTCTGGAAAAGATGAACATGTTTATGTTCATATGAGAAAGACTGCAGCGTTTATCACCTGCAGCAGAATTCACAAACAAAAACAAAGTTTTGCCAAACGCTTTTGTTTGCGTGATTGAGATACTAACATATTTGGGGAAAACTAGGGAGAAAATAGACTCTAAGGCATCTAAAATGAATAGTCTTAAAAGGAGGATGGGAAGGAACTCCCAAACCTACAGAAACACAGACAACAACTGTCTCTCTCTCCCTCTCACTCTCTCTCTCTCTCTCTTACACATACACACACACACACACACACACACACACACACACACACACACACACACACACGCCCTGCCCACAGGCTGTACACACCCCTTGTTCATCAAGCTTGAGCAGCTGCTCTGGGACCTTGGGGGAGCTGGATGCCTGCCGCAGGCACTGGATGCTGAGCTCTGGAATCACATACTCCAGAACTTCTTTGAGCGGGAGTCCACGGGTGGTCCCATGCCGGGCAGTGGAGGGCACAGCGTCCTCCAGGATGGCTCCTCTCAGTGTGGTAAGCTGCAATGAAATACAAGGCTGTAGTCAGTTTTTGGTCATCTATGTGGAGCCTAGAAAACCCAGGCTAGTGGTCAGTATTAGGTCCTGGTAACTGTCTTAAAAATAGAAGAAAAACAAGATTCTTTTGAATGGGGCAGAAGAGACTACAGTGCCACATCTAAAGATGAAAAATCGGTGTTTTCTCTTTTTTAATAAAAATGATATAAGGGAATCAAGACACTAGACAGGCTGAAAGAATCACTGTGAACCTAAAGAAGGAGAAGTGAAGCAAAGCAATACCAAGGAAACTAAGACCTTCTTGCACTTTTGGCCCCGTGGGAAGCCATTTGAGGAGAAACGGCACTATAATCCTGGCCCCACTATTCATCTCTCTTCTTCTCCTCCCTTTCTACTCCTTCCCTATTTCTCTATCTCCTTCTTTTCTCCTCTTCTTTTTCTTATCTTCTACTTCATTTCTATGCTGAGCTCCATGAGATGATGGCAGACAGTTATTGGCACCCAGGCTGGAAGAGTTAGAACTGAGAAGACAGCCGTAGAATTATGTCCTGTGGTGTGTGACGACCTCAACCATCCCGTGGAGATGTAGGGGTGTCATTTTGTGCACTGTCTCAGAACCAAAACGCTGAGAAAGCGCCTCCCTGCAGCTCCAGACATGGTTCTGGATCTACCTCTGCTTTGGGGATGCATATTGTCCCAAGAACACCCACCACGTGCAGAAGGCTCCTGACACAGCCAACAGGCCACCTGCTTGATGAGAATGCGCTTGGCTTGCTCAAGCCTCCCTGGCTGCTGGAGCATGTGGAGCGTGACTGGTGATGAAAGGGATGCATTTCTGATTTCATTCAATTATTCCACGTGGGAACAACCACCTGTGGCTCGGGGCTATCGAACTGGGTGGCATGTGTTCCACACTTGAGCCATGTTGCTCTGAGGGCAGCTGTGCAGGCTCAGTACAAAGACTGGATCACTGAGACCCACAGACACCAGATGAGATGCACAGGGTCACGTGGGCTCATACAAATGCAAGATTCTGAAGAGGTTCTTTTTTTCCCTGTTTTTTTTCTGCGAAAAGTAAACTAAAACATATACTCTAGAATGTTTTTACCACTGTGCTGCGAAATTTAACCCACGACATTATGCATGCCAGGCAAGTGTTTGGCTACTGAGCAACAAACCCAGCATTTTCTCCTGGCCTGGAACCTGTGATCTTCTTACCTCAGCCTCCCAAATAGCTGGGATGACAGCTGCACCCAACACATCCTACAGTATTTGCCAAACACACTGTATATTCCTTAATCACAGTGAGTGGTGGGAATAAAAGCTACATTGCAGAGCAGATCTTACTCTTGACAAGCCAGCAGCACTGCTCACTTAGCTCCCTGTACTACACTGTTGTGTAATGATCTCACTTTTCAGGAAACAGACACCAACCGGGAGCTAAGCTAGGACCTCCACACAGAGTGTGTGGCAGGCAATGCTGGTACACTCGAGGACTAAAACATTCATTAAATACTCACCTCCTCTGTAACGACCTGATTTTCTGTAGTAGATTTTACTATCATTCTCAAGCCAGATATGAGCCGTGTAGTTCATGGGTGTTCTTGGTGTCTTGGCTCCCAAATCTTCTGTTTATCCCATTATCCTTTTTAGCACATATGCTGGCACATCCATGACAGGTCTCCAAATTTTTCACTTCTAATAAATTCCTATAGCCTCCTTTCCAATTACTTTAAATGCTGTCATCCTTAAGGAAGGTTTCAACACTCTGTCTAACACACTGCAGGGCCCACTGTGGCCCCGACCTTTGCCCCATACAATCAGAGCAGACAGTAGCCTTACCTCACTTGTCCTGAAGGCCACCCTGTAGTTGAACTGGGACCCTTCTTTCTCCTTGGCATCTTCCACCTTCTCCCGGCGGATGCTGACTGCCACTGGGCCAAGGTTTTCATCTATTCCGAAGTAGTTCTGGTGTTCTAGAAGGCCAGAGAAGAGAGGCATGAGACAGAAAGCAGCAAAAAATCAGGGTGTGCAGCTCATACACAAGCTCTCATTGTATATTTGACTGAATTTCCTGGATTCTAGCTCAGACTGTATTCTTCCATCTTCGCCTCATTTATTTTTCTTCTTCCTCCTCTATTTCTTGCTAGCTCAGAGCAGCAAAACATCCCTCAGCCCAAAGCTGTGACTTTGCTGCTCCGCAGGAAGTGTACTTCGGTAAGAGTGTCAGGCACTCCTTTTAGACACTGTCGAGAGAGGGACACAGCTCCTGACACAATTGGCCCCCCCCAGTCAACTCCCTGCTCCTCAGGGTGCCCCCTTGGACTGAATGAGGGTGCTCGAGGTTTCTAAAGGAGTCACTCAGACTGCAGAATAATCCTGGCCAACAGTGCAGTGGCACAAGTCACCTCCTTTTTACTCTGTATGCAAATATCTCAGGTCTAAGGAAAATCCAGCAGCCGGAAACATGCAAAGGATCACTAGGCAGCCAGGGTCAAACTCTGTCTACAAACTGAATAACCTGCTCGCCTCGGTATTTGCTAGTCATTTTTTTTTCCATAAGCCTTGACCTTGGAATGGGATCTAAAACCTCCAAATCTCACATCAGGATGGGTTTCCCATCCACTGAACATGGAGCCTCCAAGCCATATAATTATCAGTCTCCCATTGATATGCTCAATAGCAGTGTGCCAGGCACTGCTCAGCGGAAGGGAGGAGGAGAACATTCCAGAATAATACCTGCTCCTGACGCCAACATCCTGGGTTAGGCCTTTCCATAGCACTAAGCTCACTACTCTGGCGATCTGCCAGGACTATTGATAACATCCAGGCAGAGAACTCCTCTGTTGAAAATGGTCAAGAATGCTTCAAAACTTCATTTCATCAGAAATGGTCCAAATTTAACACAACACCCCAGCAGCACTCTGACCCTACAAGATGGAGGAGCAATTACCTACACGTTTATTAATGTACCCTTGAAATTGTACCTATTTTCAGCAGTTTCATACCGCTGCCTCATGTGAAGCAGCTGGTCAGGTTGACCTTGGGAGCTACACATTTGTCTCTTAATGAATCACCACTGGTTCGTTCTCTGAGGTGTGTACTCACAAAACCCACTCCTTTACCTATGTGCAAAACTCCATACTCTACCCTATCCAGATGGTTCCATCCAATCTTGTCTGATTCTCAGTTCTTTTGTTTGTTTTGTTTTTATTTCGCAGGCTCTGGTTGAACCCAGGGCCTTCACACTGAGCTAAATACCCAGCCCTTTTTTATTTTGACAGAGTGGCAAAATAAAGTTGCTTAGACTGGGCTCAAATTTGAGATTCTCTTTCCTCAACCTCTGACTCTTTAGTTTTTAGTCACAAAGAAACTCAATATATGAAACATTTATGAACTTGAACAAATCCCATAGCTTTTCCAAAAGCCTCTAGTTATGCTGACACTACAAGCCACAGAAATTTTGGAGGAATATGAAGTACTCCTGAGAAAGCAGAGAATAAGCGAACTGAATCTGTCATGGGAAAGCAGGCAGGCTGGCCTTAGTGCTAACGCTAGCCAGAGCCACCATTCGTACTGGCCAGGCCTCGATCGGCAAGCCATTCATGTCTCTCCTGCTTGGAAACAAAATGAGATTAGCACTGACATTATTTCTCTTTAGAGCTGGTCAGAACCAGCAGCATCAGGGAGACTATTTTATGGGTGGAAAGGCGAATTATTGACCAAGGCAATGATTTTTTAAAATGAGAAATGCCTCCCTAGAATATAGTGTACACTGACAATCACCAGGATAACTATTACAGACATCACTTCAGTGAAATTAAATGTTCATTAAAAACAAGTCTGGGTCTGGGGAGAAATGAGCCAGGAGCAATTATTTCTGATTTTAATCAACATTTTAAAATATTCAATGAAAACAGAGCTGAAACAGTATCCATTTCAGACAACAATCACCATTTTATCATTTTGTAGGCTGGCATTAGTGACAGGTCATGGCATTGTATCAGACCTTGTGGAAAACAAGTTTAGAGTTTAGACTCAGTTTAGAGTTAGCTAGTTGAATAATAACTTTCAATTTTATCTCAAAGGGTTATCAGTATCCAAATGTATTGTGAAAAAATCTCCAAAGCACATGAAAACACGCCTGGCCATCAGGCCAAAAGCTTCCATTTCAGAAGAATGCAAGAAGTTATTTGTGAAAATACTCAAGTCAGCTCCATATATGGTACATGATAAACCTTATCACGTGAACAAAAGAGGTTCATAGTATTTTAGGAAGAAAATGAATAAATAAAAGCGAGAGCCCCGAATGAAGTGAACTGACACCTGACACCTGACAACTAAAAACCATCACAAGGGCAATGTCTCGTGTTTGGCTGGTGTCAGGGACAGAAAGCAGGCCCAGTGCTGCCATTGCTGACAGCAGTGAAGAGGCTGACAGAGAAACATGGGAAACACTGGGGTATCAGTGCTTCTGTACCAGTGACCTGCACCCTCGGAGCTGCATGCCAGGAGCCTCACAGCATATAAAGCACACCTTGTGGTGGTTAAACTTGGCTGGGCCTGGACCATGCAGTTCTACACTCACTGGTAATCCACTGGTGTTCACAGCAGAATGAGCTGTTAAGAGGTGAGGCCTGAAGCTGAGAGCCAAATTAATTCTCCTTTAAACTTTGGGGGTCGGGTATTTTGTTCTAGTGCTGAGAAAGCTGATCAATACAACCTTCATTTTTACTTGGTTATGTAAAAGAGAAAGAGCAGGTAATCTTTGAGATGGACAGAGCCTGCCATATAAGGACACATCACAATCCCTTCGCTCGTCTCCACTGCCTACCCTTGAGGCTGGTCCTACTTCCCCAAATAATTGTCTCCTTCCCCTTTGCCAAACTACTGCTTAGTTCTCAACTCATGTAACTTTCTTCACACAAATGCTCTGCTTGAGGCATCTCCATGGCATCTTCTTGCCAAGTCTAACTGGTACCTTTGAGGCTGCATTGCTCCAGACTTACCTGCCAAGCTGGAAACTGGGAGACACTTTCTCTGTGCTGGGACAGGCTACCTCTTCTTAACTCCTGTGAGATCTCCTCCGAGGGTATCTCCCCCACCTGCCTGTCAGGTGTCCTGGGTGCACCTTCCTCAGCTTCCCCTGGTGCCAAGAATGCTTTTCAGGGATCCACCATGGCCCTGGAGGTCCTTCCTTACTGTCTGTCTTTACATGTCTCTCTGTCTGAATGTCTGCTATCCATCTCACCATCCACTAGCTCATCTTTTCCTCTAAATTCCTCAGTAATGTTACCACAGACCTCCTCTCCGTTCCCCCAACCCACAGAGGTCCAGGGGCAGCGACAGGTCACCAGCTGCTGACACACACTCCATCACGTATGTCTCCAGACCCAGACTTCTACCTGTTCCCTTTATCTGACAGGTCTTCTAGTCTTTTCAATCATTCCCACTACAAATATTCTCTTCAACTCCAGCAGAGGCTGAATCCTTGTGCATCTCCAAGACCTTGATCATGAACCTAACGAATGATGTTTAATAAATTGTCCTTGAACTATGGAACTAAAGTAACAGTGTCATGCAAAGTAGTAGTCATATCTGACCTTAATTAGGAACATCAAAATAAAAACAAAGAGGTAGCGTGTATCATGCCTGGGACAATGAGAGGGTATAACAACAGGTCCTGGGGCCCAGAGATGCAGCAGGTTGACCTCAAAGATCATCACAGTTTGCTGAAATAGAAAGCTGAGAGCACATGTACCTGTTGAAATTTATGTGGTGTATTAGTGTCCTACTGCTGCTATAACAAAGCAGCCCAAACCTGCAGCCCAACTCCATTTACTACTCTCTTCCTAACCATTCTGGAGAACTTAGGTACAAAGTCAATTTCAGTGGACAAAACTCAAAGTGCTGAGGGGGTTACACTTCCTCAGGAAGCTCCCAGGAAAATCTGCACCCATATCTTTCTCAATTTGCCTTGCTTTCCTCCATCGTTGGAGCCAGCAGCCTGGCCTCTACGTCAGTGGCCACTTCCTCTTCTGTGGACCAATTTCCTTCTGCTTCTCTCCTACAAAGACACTTACTATGGGTCTGGCCCAGCCAGATCCCATCTGGACAATTCTGCATCTTCTCTTCCCAACCAAAATCCTTCATTAACCATATCTGCACAGTCTCTCCTAACTAATGAGGCAAGATTAGGATCTGTGTTACCTTTGGAGGGCATTACTCAGCTCATCACATGGGCTTACTCATTTTTTCAAATACTAGGATGGAACTTGTCTTAACTACACGCTCGATCCCTTCCCCTAATCAACACAGTGTCAGAGGCATGGGGAGGTGGGCATCCACTCTGCTCAGGCTGCTCCTGCCCTTCCTCCACCTTCTCTAGCATACCTTTCCTTCCACTGTAACCCCCAAGTTCTATGTTCCTTTATGGGACGAGGACCATACTTTTCATGCATTTTGGAGGGGGGAGGGTGGCAGTATGTGTTGCTGATATCAATAGTAATTCCAAGTCTATTTACTCTGAAATACCTATAATTCCAATAAGCCTGACTGCTGGTTTCTGAGTTTGGGTTTTGCTACTTATCACCTGCCTAACCTTGTTCTATGACCTTTTTTAACTTCATTCTACTATTCCCAAAATACATGTATCATACATATAATAACACTATCATCACTGACCTGGGCAAATGAGTTCCTGACAAAAAACATAAAACCAAATATATAAGGACCATATATAAGAAGTATAGTGGGCCACTGGGGTTCTGCCCCCAAAGTCCTATATGGTTTCGCATTCAGCCTAAAGGTAACTTCCACTTTCAATCTCCAAATATGGACTTGTCTTCAACTAGATGTTAAACGCATTCATATCAGTCTTTTGAGAAAGCAGTAGGATATACATAATTTCACCGAATGACTTCTATCAAAATTTACACTTAAAACCTAGGAAGCCCCAAATTTTATGTATTACCCTTGTCATCAAAAATGATGAGTAAACTAGTAGAGAAAAAAGAAAAAGGTTTTATTCCTCCTGTCCAGGCACTACATCCACCTTCCACTTCATTCTCTCCCTCCGAAGGACATGTGCGTCTGAATGCAGAGAAGAAACCATGACAAGGACCCTGGAGCCGGGGCCCGCAGAAGTGCAGAGGGTAGAGAAAGGCAGGATGGAACCTGGCAGTTCTGCCTGCATTTTAAGTCTGTCTCCTTATTACCTCAAAACTTCAGGTCAGGTCCACATGGAGGCATGAGAATCAGTTAAGGAGTGTCTGTCTAAAAACTGGTATTGCAAGGTTAATTAGCCCTTAATAAACCTAGTCTACCTCATACCCCCTCCAGATTAAGGGCACCAAGATAAGAATGATTAAGGTACAATATTTTCAAGATTTACAGGGATATTCAACTGCCAGCTTTTACAGGTCTTGCTCCAGATACCCTGGATTGGTGTTTACAAGTCTCCAGTCACTTCCCTGACCCTGTAGGAACAGCAGAGCCTGGCAGAACTGATGAGCCTGTCCTAAGTGGGAGCAATTATTTCACCCTGGAGCCGGGCTGGCCCCCACAAGCAGGAACAATGATCTCACTTCCCAAATTGTCCCCTTTAAGCCATACACCTCTCCAGAGAGACCCTGAAGAAGTAGTCCTGAGAAAACCATTAACTAGACTGTGGCCTGACTAAGATTACCTACCCTGCCAGCTATGCAAAGCCTGAGGCTATAACCCCCACCCCTGCCTTTGTTCCCCTTTTTATAAAACCTCAAAGTTTCTGTCAGGCTGTAGAAGACAGGAACTTTATCTATCCTTTCCACCTTCTAGCCACGCTGATTAAAGCTCTTTTCTGATCCTTCGCCACTGCTTGTCTCCTTGGCTGAAGATTTAGGATGGATGCCAAGCCTGGTCTGTTGTGGCCCCCGGATCTGGGGCTTTTACCCTAAAACTCCAATAACAAGACAAGCTTCCTGCTGCCAAACAATAATACTCTCATAGACTTGGCGCTTCTACGCCTTGTAGCTATTTTCTGAACAACCTCGCCATGCTTTTGGTTTCAACAAGAAATACAGTCAGATACCCAAGTGTGTTTGTAAAGAAATCAAATCTTCTGGATATGGAACATGCTGTCTGGCCTTTTTTTTTTTTGAGACAGGATCTCGCTTTGTGGTTCAGGCTGGCCCTGAGCTCAGCCTCCAACTCACATCACAGCAATCCTCCTGCCTCTGCCTCCCGAGTGCTGGCATTACAGGCGTGAGCCACCATGCCCGGCACTGTGGTATGTGGTACTGGTTGCTGCTGGGGTGAGTCTCCACGCCCAGTATTGTTATGTGGTTACCGGGATCGAACCCAGGTCCTTATGCTTGCAAGACAGGTGCCGGAACCACTGAGCTATATCCCCAGCCCATGCTGTCTGGCCTTTATTCTACAAAGATGTAAACAGAGACTATGCTCCTTGCAGGGCCTTCAGGAGGGAACACACTGAACTCTTCCCAAGCACATCCTGCCTCCCTTTCAGAGAAGATCTGTCCGTCAATCTCCCCTGAGTGAACTCCCTGGGTGCTGTGTACACTTAGACTGGGCCCTTCCACCCACAGCCTGTCCTTATTTTTGAGCTGATGATTTCTATAAAACTGCTTCATGGATGAATCAAATGAAATCCCTCCTTGGCAGAAGGAAAGCTGTAAAAAGATTGTTGAGCTGCTGAATGAAAATTCACATATCATGCACATATAACAACAGCACAAGATTAAAAAAAAAAAAACAAACAGTTAATAAGATTGCAGTGCAGGAAATGAGATTTGGTGCAACTTGGTAGTGCATTCTCGCTGTTCAGTGAAGAGGAAAAAATTCCTAACTCGAAAGAAGAAAAGGGCTGGGAAGTGCCCAGGGACCCAGGCCCACAGCTTCTTCTGGGCTACAGCGTCTCTCAGGAAAAACATTTTTCTTGTGAGTCACCAATGCTCTGAGCAAGTAAGGACCATGTACCTGGGCCAGGTAAATGACAATTTACAAATACGCCAAAGCCACAAGCAAAAGGCTCTGTGCCCTACAGTTTTCTACTTCATGTGTGTGCACAGCAGGGACTGCTTGACCTCTGTCCTGACAATGTGGCTTAAAGGTTCTTTGTCCCCTCAACAACCACTGCTTGGCTCATTTCACTGTGGGCAATGTACTGGTCTGGGACATATGCAGGCTGGAGCCAGGAGCTCTCTAAATCCTCCCTGAGAGGGACCCTGCCTTGTCTTTCCCTCCACAGCAATTGTGAGTCTGCCTTGCAGACTGCCTTCCCTGAGGTCCATCTCTCTAGCAGTTACAAATCAAAAGTGAACGGGTGAAGTCCAGGGGAGCCTTGACTTGCAATTCATTTGAGAGGGCCGGTTGTTACTCAGGTTAGTTAAGTGAAGGCCCAGGCTCATCTACACAGCCTTCAAAGTCTCTCTCCTATTCACAGGCAGATTCAGTGTCCTGAGACAGACACTAGCCCAAACTTCCCCAATTAAACCCACACATGAAAGGGTGCTCTTGTGTTCCTTCCATAACTCTCTAAGGGTTAAGTCTGTATCTGAGACCATCTGAAATACAAGCAGTATAAGCACAAGGGGCTGCCTCCCTTTCAGGGAAGATCTGTCCGTTAATCAAGACTTCTAACTTAAAATTATGGTGGTAATCTTAGTTGTTTGTATGTTCTGGCTATAACTCAACAGTCCACTGTATAATGCCTGTCCCTGCAAGTAACAGCATCAGGTTATATCACATCCTATAGAAATCCTGTGCACTCTGCCCACGCTTCCAGGATCACATCAGTGAACTCTCTAGGAAAAAAACAGAGACTGTTGCTATGTAAACTGTTAAAGTATTAACTAACCTTGGAAAACCTAGTATTTTATTATAGAGAAAAATAATAAAATGTGTACAATATTTTTTAATAAAACATCTATAATATTAAACTCTCTTTTATAGTCAACTCATTTCTCTACCGTGAGAAAACAGTTACGACTCCATTTAGGAAAGAACTCTAGCTGAAGTCAAAGGCTCCCCCAAGGTCACAATCTGGGGTGCCAATCAGGATGCAAATGGACAACCAGGTTCCAGACAGAGCAGGGAGAAGCCCCAGGGGAGGAAATTCACATCGAGGTTTAGGTAATTAATAACAATCGGGCCGGGGAGTTAGCTCAGTGGTTCCGGCACCTGTCTTGCAAGCGCAAGGACCCAGGTTCGATTCCCCGGTAACCACATAACAATACTGGGCGTGGAGACCCACACCCAGCAGCAACCAGTACCACATAACACAATGCCAGGCGTGGTGGCTCACGCCTGTGATCCCAGCGCTCTTGTTTCAAAAAAAAAAAACCAATCAACTAACGAGCAAGGGAGAGAAGACAGCTTACAGACAGGACAACAGATCTGCCCTGCATCTAATGATGTTATCATAAAAATACAATTTTTAAAGAAATCAAAAATTAGAAAACAAATACTACAGAATAATATAGCTGTCTCAAGGTTTCCTTTACTAATCGATAACTGTTAGTAATATTTGCTCAAGGGAGAGAGGAAAAGGTGAGGAGAGCCCACTGGGAAGGGATTCCTGCCCAGCTTTTACTCCTCAGGGGCGAGAGAGATTGATTTTGGACCTGAACAAACACAGGGCAGTTATTACTGAGCTTCCAGACCCTTGGAGACTTTCTGTTCTGAAGATCTTTACTTCCTTACTGTCCAGGAAGCACAGGGCCAGGGCGGCTCTGTAATTCACCAGCCAGAACCAAACTGCACAGAAATACTGTCTCCCTTCTTCTTCCAGGGACTTAGGGTGTACTTGCTCCTTCTCCACCACAATGGATGGAGGCCTCTTGAGGCAAAGGTCAGCAGCAGGTCTGAAGGCTCACTGACCTCCACAGATCCCCAGGGGTACCCACTGCAGTTCTGTAGAGAGAAGGCAGCGTTTCCATGTCAGACATGTAGAGCAATGTGACTGTAACAGCCATGGGGCTGAAGACCATGTGCAGCTGGGCAGCTCCCCTGCCAGGAGCCGCATGCGAAGCACCGGGACCTCTGTCTGTGGCGGTGATACTGGTGTAGGAGACAGGCTGAACACTGAGTAGGCTGTGTTCTCTGAGAGAGGAATCTGTTTCTTTGAATAGTACTATTGTTGGATGGGATTTCATTCACCCGCATGAATTTAACAGCATCCAACTGTATGAAACGAGGAGAAAAAAGCCACCAGGGCGAGAAATTGAAAGCAAAGGCAGCCATGTGTCACTTAGTAGTGAGGCCTCCTTGGTATCAAAGGTGTGTCTGGCCTATGACTGCCACACTGGTGACATGGAGGGAAGGAGTCTAGAACAGGGCACTGAGGCTCAGCAGACACCTTTCCAGGCTCCACAGCCACGTGACGCCCTCTTCATCCTTTAAACCTTAGCGCTAAATAGTGCCCTAGGAACACTGCCCCAGTGATGTGGACCCTGCTTCTTTCTAGTGGGAAACATCTTTCACACTGATGTACAGGGGAGGAGAGATGTGGTAGGTGCAGTGTTGCAACCTTCGCAGCAGGTTTATGCATCAGTGGCCCATTTTACAGATGGTTAGCTGAGCCACAAAGTTCAAGGACTTGCCCAAAGAAGCTAGGATGTGGTTTCTACTGTGCCTCATCCTTAGGCCTAGGGTTACTGAGGTGGCCCTCCGACAACAGCCATAATGGATGGACACTTCTGTTAATGGCAAAAAGATAATGTAGAAGAATGTTCCTCTCCCTGGCTCCATTAGTGGTTTTATGCGTGTTTACTTTCAGGTAGTGTGCAAATGGCACGGGCAAGCTTTGGAGAAAATGGAACATGCTCAAAGAGCTGGGTAAGTGTTGCTAGAAATAATAAGCTGGTTATGGAATGGAGGCTTAGAAAGATCCCTTGGGCTGTCACAGATCCCACAGAGAAACTTACTCTCAGGCGGCACCAACAGCATGGCTGAGACCAGGCCTAGCACCTTGGGGTGGGAAGGGACCCAGAATGGCTGGTCTCACGCCTGAAGTGGCACCGGTGGGGGATTCCTACAAAAAGAATCACAAGCTGCCCCAGAAGTATTGTGATGCTAATATGTCAAGGAGCATTTCAGAGAAGTCCCTCCTGGCACATTCTTTTTATATCACGCCCAGGCTCCCAAAAGCAACAGGCCTGGGGAGAGAACTGATCAAAGCAAGACGGCCTTCTCCTGAGTTCCTGTAAAACGAGTTCCCAACCTCCCGGGAAGAATTCCAAAATGTGCATTTTCATTTCTTGGACTCCCTGTAGAAAATCCCCCAAAGAGGTTGGACACCAAGGTCGTATTCAGAGCATGGCAGTGCCAGGGGCCTGAGAACCCAGAACACTACAACTCAGCCCACTGTGAGGATCGTAGGGGTCCAAAGGGAATGCCTTCTGCACCTCAGGACAGGTAGGAAACAGGTATATTCCAGGGCTTCACAACCACATGCCCCTCCCGTGAGCCCAAGAGCAAGCCTCAGAAGGAGCCAGAGTAGCTCGGCTCCTCAGTCTCACGGACTAACGCAGTGTGGAACCGGCTGTGTATGGGAATCATGTATGGGAATCCTCTTGTGTCTCAGCTGAGAACAGACACTCAACCTGCAATGCTCCAGGACCCATCTGGACTGAGGCACAGCAGCTCCTGTCCAAAGGCCTTGGTGGTGGCCTGTTCCACCAGGGGTGGCCTCAAGGAGGGGACTTCACATCCATCCTGAGTTTTACAGGGGGGACACTAGCCATCAACAGCGAGGGGAAGGGACATTCCTTCATGGGCTGTGCCACCGCTGGCACTCACTCCTCAAAATGCCAACTCACAAGAGTGGTGGACGGATCTGCCCGGGCAGGTGATGCCACCAGTTTATGGCAGGAGCCACTCCCCACATAAATCTTTTTCACAGTCATGACAACGCCTTCTAGTGTGACTGTCATGAGACACACCTCGCCACGAAGAGCAGCCTCTTCCCATTAACCACCCAGTAAAGAGCAAACTGCCTCGTTAAAGTTTGTTCTTTACACAGCTTCCAGTGACCGGAAGCTGTTTAATGCTTTTGAAAACAAAGTTTCACAGAGAACAATAAAACAAAAGGTGCTGCAGAAAGTGTCAAAAGATCCCTAACAGCCGTTTTCCAGAGAAAACTCTGAGAAGGGAAGGAGATGGCACAAGATGTCTGTAGAGCCTGACTGTGCGGGTAAGCATGGGGATTGCACTTCAAACCCAGCCAAGTCCTCAGGGGGCTGAGCTCTGGCAGCAAGCCCCACCCAGCCTCTAGTGGCTGCAATGACCCCAGGTGGTTTCTGCCGCCTGGCCCTGGGCCTGGCCGTGGGATGGGAGCCTCCTTGACCACCTGACCACTTGGGAGCCGTGCCCTGCTGTGGTGTCTCTCCCCAGTGGCCACACAGAACAGCAGCAGCAGCAGCAGATGCTACCACAGCCAATTTAGCTTTTAAGTCTGGGATGCAGGGGAAGAACACAGTTTACAGGTGCACTGAAGAGCAAGCAAAAACTCAACCAAACTGGAGATGAGCTCAGTGTCCCTGGACTGTCATCTAGTGCGCCTGCATCCGCCCACAGTTCAGCCATGGGGTGGCTACGCACAGATTCTGCTTTGGTGTTTAGTAACGTCTGATTTCACACTCAAATCTAACTATGTGACGATGTGCCCACAAAGATGGAATAAACAACTGCAGAGTGAGTGGTCTTTGGGACTACCAAGAAGACAACAGTCCGAGAGCAGAGTGACGAAGAGCAGCTGTGGGAAGTTAGGAGAATCCAGCAAGCAGAACCACCTCCCAGGACCGAGCAGAGGACATGGAGTGGTTCTGTGTAAAGGTCTGGGGCAGGAAATAGCATCAGAGATGTGCCACACATAATTTCCCTTTCTGGTATTCCAAAGATGAATCACAAACTTTTTACAAAACTCAGCCAGCCAGAATGGCTCATTACTTGAGAGTTTTAGGACATGGCAAGCCTAATGAACTATTTTATGGCTAGCACTGGCAGCTACGGCTCTTTGGGAAAAGCAACCCTAATGAGAAGGCCCATTCCTCCTGTAGAACAGGGTCTGATCACTGGCTGTCCTCAGCCACGAGTGTCCTGTTAGTTCCCTGCACAGTCCTGAACACGGGCCAGGGCTCTGGACAGTGCTGAGTAAAGGGGAAATGGAAACACCCTGGGAACTGAGATCTGGTGACAACCCAGACTCATTCCACACTGTTACCTATCGGGGAACCCAGGACAACTCAAACTAAGTGACCGACTGCAATGCAAGCATCTTGTTTTATTAGCTGAATTGTTCAACCAATGTCATAATCATTTCTCTCATTTATATGATTTGATAATATGACAACAGGTGACAGGTTAAACGTGGACTGATTTTAAAACAGTAAGGAAAGAAAGTAAATTAATAATTGCACTTTATATAGCAAACAAATTATTTCATGCCTACAGTCCATGGGAATAGGTAATAAAGAGGCTTCTGAGTGATGGTAATACTCTAAAGGACCTCAGTGAGACGGACTGACTTCTCCAAGTGTCAGCTACCCCCCCCACACACACACACACTCATTCCAGAAACAAAAAACACAGCCCAACAACTGCAAGACCTGCACACATACATTCATGACATAAAAGAGGCTGTCAGTTCATCACTAAGAGATGGAAGCAGGACCTGCGGGCTACCTCTGCCTTCTCAGGTGCTCTGCAAGTTGTATCTTGGGAAGAGCGGAGGCAGGCAAGCTCGGCGAGAAAATAGCCCTGAAAAGCAAATGTCCCAGAAGGAAGGTGCAAAGGGCACAGGTGTCCCGAACTGATGGCAGTGAAGGACATGTGTCTAAATACGATGGGGCAAAAGGGACTGGACCGCAGGGAGGGATGCCATGTAAACTCATCTACTGTGCTGATCCACACGTTCCCACAAGGATATTGATGTGTCCTGTGTGAGAAGCACAAAAAAGCCAGAGGGGAACACCTACTGAGCTGCCCACGGCCAAGAGCATGAGATCCATGTCAGAGAGGCAGGGAAGGATTAGGAAAGGGGTAAATCTAACAGACTGGCAGAGAGATAAACAAAGGCACACATACAGAGGCAGAGAGGCAGAGTGGGAAAGAGAAGGCCAGAGTAAGAGAAAGCGAGACAGACACAGAGACAGGCGGAACTGCCATATTACAACATGGGCTGGCAAAGACAGAAGTCAGGTTTCTGCCAAACCCCTGGCAGAAGGCATGCCTGAGCCCTGGGGGCTGCAGCCAGTGGTGCCCCAAGGAACCCCCTCCGTGCAAAGCCAAGTGCTGCACGGGTCTGAGGACATCAACCACCCTCCACCGGAAGTGCCTACCTTTCCCATAGAAGAACTTCCGGTAGTAGTAGGCCCCGAGGTCCACATGTTCGATGATGTAGCGCTTGACCTTCTCCCTGTGGATGGGCTGGCTCTCCCGGGGCACCTCCAGGACCGAGACGCCTGCATTGGTACAGTGGGAGCTGAGGGATGACTCGAAGGAGCAGCTCTCACCGGAGCTGAAGGAGCCTGAGCTGGCCCTGGAGAGTGCAATCCGCCGGTCCCCCTCACCACCAGTCTCATTCCTGAAATGTGGGCAGCTGAGGACCAGGTCGTTGCTCTTGCCGTCACCCTCGTCTGCATCCAGGTTCTCCTTGGAATTGAGGTCCTCCTTGCTGCCCAGCGGAGACTCGCAGCCACCTGCTTGGCCTGCAGGTACCTGGGTCTGCGATGCAGCAGAGGCCCCAGTGGTGATGTTTTTCCTTTTGCCCACATTCGCCCTTGTGGCCATGGCTTCATTGATGTTGAACAGGATGCTCTGGACATCATAATGTGCAAAGCAGCGCTGGCAACTCCAAGGGCGAACTCCCCTGTCAAGGCGGCCCTCTTCCAGGTCAGATGTGAACTTGAAGGTCTCATGCTCGCTCTTAACGGTCCGCAGCTTTCGGAAGAGGGATGTTTCCACTGACTCCGATTTTAACCTGCGCTTAAAAGGCTTGTCCCTGTCCCTCCCCATCAGAAGGCCGCTGTCCATGTAGTCTAATCCTGAGATGCGGACAATCTCTCCCCTGGAAATCTGGGCTGCAGCACGGAGGCTGGGGGAGATTTCAGGGTCACAGGGAAGAAATTCCGGAAACCCAAAAGGGCCTATGGCCTTGGGGTCATAATTCTCCACTCGGTAGCCCCGGAGCATGGCGAAGAAATTTTCTCCAGACAGGCCCTGCCTGTCAATGGAGGACGTGCTTCCGTATTCCCTGTGGAGGGCGGCCCCAGTGTTGGGGTTGACAGCACGCTGGTCTAAGACATCTTCGGCATCAATGTCGCTGATGGTGACGTCACTGTTGCTTCTCTGTCGAATGGGGTGCAGTCCTCTTTGGGGGGAGTGAACGAAGATGTCTCCAATGGTATACTTGGCCTCTACGAAGTCCAAATCCAACTGCTCCTCTTGCTGACTGTCACCCTGGTCACTCTGCCCATTCTGCAGGATGGATGTGACGCTCTCATAGCTGGTCTGAGATCGGCTTTCCCAAAGTGTCTTACAGGTTGGCTCCTTGGAGAAGTCTTTTTTGGGAGGCCATTCAGACACTCTGGCTCGTACGCCCATTTTGGGCACAGCTGGGGTACCATTGGCAGGGCCACCACCACCACTCTCACTGGGATTTGAGACATTTAAAGATGTAGTGGGTCCCATGTTGCCATTAATGGCTTTAAATTTTCGAGCAAAATAGTCATCTGACTGCATGATTCTAGAAGGGTCCATGAACTTCGAAGAGGCTCTGCTGAGCTTGTGCTTCTCCGCTTGTGACTGCCTTGGGTCACTCATGTCCACGGAGGCAAGAGGTTCCAAGTTTCACCAGAACAACTGGTGAGAAGCCAATTCCATTGTCTTTACAAGACTAGAGTAAATGCAGATATGAAGGCTTGTTCTACTGTACAATTTGTTATTTTTCACCAAAAGCAAACAACATCCTCAAAATACAGCACTTGTAAAGTCACCTTGTTTCTCAGCTATAGTAACTCTGTCACCTCTGTTCTTCTCAATAGCATTCCTGAAGCCTGGTCATGAGTATTCCTTTCACCTGAATTAAAAGACAGGAAACAGCCATTAGCAATTGATTTAGTTCGAGTTCAGTATGTTCTGAGACTGCTTTCTCATCTTTTAAGTCTGCTTCTGCCTACTTCAATTACCTCAAATTGTTATGAAGTCTGTGTCTGCCGTGCCACTACTCACAGCGACTGGCTTCTCAAAGCACCTGTTCTCCTCTACAAGGCCAGCTAGAACTCCCTCAAAACAAAGCAGTCAGACCTAGAGAAACTGTCCAGGGGTTTCCCACCCTAACCCACATCTTAGCAGTGAAGAAAACGTCCCTTGTGCAGCACCCGGATCTACGTTATCTCCAAGAGCAGTTCCTTAATCACTGCACACAGATTAGGGACCACACCAGCTAACTGAGCCCTGTGAAGCCAGTACCCTTGCCTTCCAGCTCCCAGAGTAATACTAAGATTAACAGCCATATATATAATGAATCTGAGTATCATTACACGTTGTTTCCAAGAAGCCAAAATATCCCACAGCAGAAGAGTCAATACCACTACTGACAAATTAGTATAATGACCATTTACAACCATTTTGGAGGCCCTGAGAGTGGGAAGGAATCCTCAAGAAAGAGGACAATTCCCGTTTGCTATACCACAAGCAACTCGTCAAATGCGCAGGATAAAATAAAGGCAAGTACTAACCTAGGTGCTGGAGAAACTGGATCTCATCTACTCTGCAAGTACAAATACTTTTTAATTTTCAATTAGACACATATTCCCAGGTACTACATATTTTCCCAACTCACGACACACAGACTTCTCTACTCACTGACCTAATAATGAAAGAATGAATCTACCTCTTCTGAAAACGGTGATGGTAAGAAAGGTATAACAAAGCCAATTTCTCATACCCTCTATGAAAGCATCAGAAAAAACTGCAAATTCTGTTGGAAAAATATTAAAATCTCATCTAGCCAAAGAAATAATGTGCCAATTCTTCCCAGTGGGCCTTAGATGGCTAGAAGATATGTGGAGGTCTCCTGTACTAGCAGATATTTCCCTATGGCAACAGTTGCTTTCCTCCCACTATATAAAAAAAACCCCAAATCGGCCTAGGCATGACAGCATGCTACTTATCCCAGAGCTGTTTCATAACTGAGAAAATATGATATTTTAGGATGTGGAAAACAAGGGGAGGATGAGCAGTCAGATGCACGGAACAGAACAGACATACTGGCCCTGTGTTCTCAGAGAGACAGATAAACAACTACGTTTTATCTATTTCACTTAGAATTATTATGTTTAAAAGGATCACAGATGACTGAATTATAGTTATTTCCCGTACAATTTGGGCTATTATCAAATCTGTCCCTGGAAACTGAAAAGGTGACAACAGAGGTACAAAAGAAAACAATTTCCTCCATCATCTGAACATATTTCAACAGAAATGTGATTCACTCAACTGGGCTCCCACAGAATCTATTAATTCTATTGATCCTTGCTGCTTAAGGAACACAACAAAATTTTAAAGCTTAATAATTACTTCCAAAAGTTGGTAGAGAGCTATGAAAATTCTCAACAGACATTCTATGAAACTCACTGGGAGTTACACAGTATTCATTTGCACTTATTTTGTGTATAAAAGGCAGAATCCAGCCCCACCCGGCACCTCCTTTCTGGAAACACAAACAGGAACTGGGTGCTCACCGCTTTAGGAAGTTACAAAGCAAACAGCATGTACCAGCGGAAACCCGAAATTAATGGAATAGAAGAAAAGCTGAAAGAACAAGCAAGTTTAAAAACTAGTTTTTAAAAAGAGAAGGAAAATAGATACACTCCCTTTCCAAGGCTCCAAAGAGAGGTAGAACATGAGAAAGGAGACATAAGCATATATGAGACATTAAAATAAATAAAAATATAAAAGAAGTATACCAGAAGCAAATACATGACCACAAATTTGAAAACCCAGGGGAAACTACCCATTTCTTAGTAAAACATTAATTTCTTAAACAAAAATGAAAAATTTGAATAGACTGGTTATCAATGGAAAACAACGGACAGTCTCTAAAAATGTTCTAACAAACTACACAAAATGCATTGATTGCTTTGAAACTCTTTTATCTTCCTAAGTGTGATATAAGAAATCAGAATAAGCCCAATCTTCTCTTTTCCATGCCACAGTGCACGGTGAAGTACCAGTATCCTCACAGCACAAGGAGGCAGGGCGGGGAAGTGATGGAGCTGGCCGGTGGCCAATCCCACGCCCCGAGAGTGCGCCAGTGGGCATCTGCCCACACCTGCCACCCTCTCATCATCCTCCAGGGGAAGTTCTGAGTTGAAGCTATTTACAACAACAGATGGGCAAAAAACAAGGGAACTATGAAAGATGAAAACTAGGGCCAGCAAGGACAAGACAAACACCAAAGCTGTAAGTGCTGGAAACACTGACTACAAAGTGATCAGAACTTACTCCTCAGATCCATATTTGAAAATTCATTTTCTGAGTTATCACATCCTTTTAACATTTTATCATTGTTTAACAGACAATAATCAAAATACACAATGTTTATTCTACATCTTACTTAAAGACAATATATAGAGCTCCCCAAATGGCACTGTTTTGAGAAACACATAAGTGGGTCAGGGATTTAGCTCAGCGGTTCCAGAGTCTGCCTGGCAAGCACAAGGTCTCAAGTTTGATCCCTGGTACCACACACCACAATGCCAGACATGATGGTTCACAGTAATCCCAGTACTCAGGAGGCAGAGGCAGGAGGACTACAGAAAGTTCAAGGTTAGCCTGGGCTACATAATAAGTTCAGGGCCAGCCTGAACTACAAAGTGAGACACTGTCTCAAAAAAACTAAAAAAAAAAAAAAAAAAAAAAAAAGAAAGAAAGAAACACTTAAGAATGCAATTAAAAATGAGGCATTTGTGATGCATTTTATTACTAGGATAAAAATTAGAACAAACATGCTGACCCTTCAAAGAAATCTGGGTATATTCTTTCAACTGGTTTTTTAAAACTTTCTGTGACAGGTCATTTGCCCTAGGAAGAAGCACCTGATGTTTCAGTCTAGGGTCTATTCTTTAGTCCAGGAACTGGTGCCTGGAATTCCTTCAGGAAAGCTTTAACCTGTGTGAGACTGACTCCTCCCTGACAGCTGACCTGGGCTGGACAGAGCAATATATCTTCTGGCCACAACTACCACTGAGATGCTCCCGGATACTATCACCAGCACAGACGCAGATTCTGACCATTCTAGTTTGCTTGAGACTGGATACTCTTTGGTCTTTTTCTGTCTCTATATTCACTGTCTCTCTCTACCTCTAAACATACACACGTGTCTCTGCCCACCCTCATTTTCTACACTATGCCTCACTCATATTGTACCAAGTGCCTTTCCAGCTTTCAAACACCTCACACTCCAGACTGTTCCCCGAGCTGCTCCCTCTAAACAGGGTCAGCTCCTGGGCAAAGATGACCATAGCTTGTCATTTCTGGCCTCACCGACCAGGGTCCCTGTGGAATATTCCCATGACACTGTCCCCTTCCCTAGACATTGTCTTCTACAACTAACAGCACTCTCCACTTGTCCCTGTGTGCACACCCACACACACACAGACTGTAGGCTCAGGACTATGTCACTTTTGTCATTACTTCCCTGGCAGTGTCTAGCTAGCACTTTCTAGTATATGATAGATGTACAATAAATAGTAAATGAATGGATTACTAAACAAATATATTAGCAACAACCATTTAAAACATAAAATACCTAAATGGCATGTTCTCATAGTTATAGAATATACTTTAAATATGTTCATTATAGGCAGATAAATATAAATAGCTGTTATATTTTATAGGACACTTGCCAAAGGTCATTTTCCCAAATCCTTACAACAGGTCACCATGAACATAAAATTCCTCAGCTCTTCCACATTGGAAAAGGGGGCTTCCCACCTACGTCAGCACCGGTCCCCAGACCCCCCACAATGGTATGGAAGGTGGAGTCTCATGTTTACACTCAGCACGGGCAGCTTCCGTGCTCCTCACAAGGTAGTAGTGAGGATGTGGGGCAGGGGCCCCACCACCATCTCTCCTCTCTGGACACAGAGCTAGGTGCAGAGCTCATTCCCATGGGGAGTCCCTTGGGCTCCGGGCACATTGTGACTGTTCTGCTCTAGGTCAGGACATACAAACACTGGATATCCGGAGGACTAGGTTCTCTGGGCGCCCTGTTTCACGCCTGAGTCAGAGGCAAAGACGCAGACACATGAACAGAAAGCCAGCTCTGGTTCCTGCTTGGAGAATGTAAAAATTAGTGGCCACCACAGTTTTATACTCCCAAATGGAGAGTTTTCAAACACTGGGCCATGACATTTTTCCTCAATAAAACAAAAACCTAGTTACTGAAATATTAAGGAGGTGCAGTGTGAAATGGACACTCACTGCATGCGCACCCCGTGGTGCCACCACTACACCTACCTCAGCCTGCTGAGCGTCAGGACCCTCACCACCTTCACATGTGAGTGGCTAAATGAACCCGCGCTTCTGAAATGGGTGTAGCTGAAAGAACTACACCTGAAAGAAAATGCCGAGCTGTTTCATCCCTTCCCCAGACCCTCAGGGAATAGGTAGATACCTCACTGGCCACAGGAGCATCCTCTGTTCAGAGAATTCCCCAAACCAGATTCTGGCAGCCATGAAAAGATACCAGCTTACTTGAGAACTGTCATCACTCGACACTCATTCCCAGCTGTTGATGGTTCATGACAATTTTCTCTGATTTTTTCGTGTGTGTGTGTGTGTGTGTGTGTGTGTGTGTGTGTGTGTGTGTTACTGTGGATTGAACCATGGTACTGAACTACATCTCTGGTCCTTTTTAATTTATTTTTGAGACAGGGTCTTGCTTTGTGGTTCAGGCTGGCCCTGAGCTCAGCCTTAAACAAACATCACAGCAATCCTCCTGTCTCTGCCTCCCAGGTGCTGGGATTACAGGCATGAGCCACCATGCCCAGCACTGTGGTATATGGAGTTGATTGCTTCTGGGCATGAGTCTCCACACCCAGTATTGTATGTGGATAACCAGGGATCAAACCAAGGTCCTTGCGCTTGCAAGACAGGGGTCAGAACGACTGAGCTAAATCCCTGGCTGTGGCTCTTTTTAATTTTAAGGCAGAATCTCACTAAGTTGCTAAATTGCCTAGGCTGGGCCTAAACATGAAATCCTCCAGCCTCAGCCTCCCAGGAGTGCTGGAATTACTGAGCTACACTTCCAAGTTGAGCTTGTAAGTCAATTTTTAATGTCAAGAGCACTGTCCCCAATAATCCCCAGTTACTTTGTGTTTCATCAAATTCTATGGCTTCTGCTCCTGGGTAGTAGGGTGGAGATCAAAACTGTCATCAGCTCTGTGGTCACTTGAAAAACTACAAGGATGCCTGTGGGGCCTCATCAGGAGCGGGGCAGCCCTGCAGCAAGAGGAGTTGAGAGGAGAGGGGCTGACAGCTCAAGGGGAGGTGAGAGGACATTAGAGCTAGAGAGAATGATCTGATCTGTCCTCAGTCCCCACAATGAGGGTCTTGGTGATCATCTCTAAAGAAAGAGCAAAAACGGAAGATGTGAGATATTTAAGCACACTGTCCTCTTTCAACAGAATGTGTTCTAAGTTTTCCACCAGACGCCAATCAGTCTTCAGGGCGAACATTATGGCTCTGATTGAGCCTCTTATCAGGACCGCAGCTGGAGCACGTGGAGTGAAAACCACAAGATGCACAAATGATGAGCCCCATTCAAGGAAATAATGGTCTAAGCTACACAGTTGATGCAGAAGACAAGTACATCAACGGTAAAAATGCTCATTTTTCACCCTAGTCTCCTAACATATGTACCCCAGTCTACTAACATGTCAGGAAATAAGAAGAAAACTCAAGCCCATCCTTCGCCTTCTGTGGACAACAGGGGCTGAGTGCAGCTGCATCGGCTCCCACTCGCTGCTGCACACCAGCCCACTAACACCAGGACCGTGAGGCAGCGGAGGCCTGTGACAGTCATGGAAGGTCACTGTTAATTGGACTGATAAGTTTTCAGTAGTTCTGGCCATGAAAATTAGTTCTTAGATATTTGTTCTAAATTAAACATTAGGGCAATACCAAAAAATGAAATATTTTTGGACATGAGAATGCAGAAAACAAATCACCTTTTCGGGATTTTGTCATATGAGGAAAATCTATGATTCTGAAGAAGAAAATCTTTTCTTTGTGGAAGCCCACATCATTGTTAGCCCAGCCAGGATCTGAAGTGTTCCAAGTGCTGTCTGGGGGACACAGGTGCCTGGAGAAGCTGTCCCTATGACACAGTCAAGGATTTTTTCATCACATCACAGCAGGATCTCAGGAGAAAGCCCCTTGCCAGGAGTTTGTGGTGGCCTGTCTTGTATTCTGAGGTGACCAACAGGATTAAACACAGCTTTGTCAGGTGGGGCTTGAGCCTGACCCTACACGCGACATGGCTGCGGTGGCCTCCACCCCAGCCGCCCATGGGCTGCTGCATCTGCTGCTTTTATCCCCACAGCAGAGCTGAGCCAGCCCCGGCCAGCACTAGCCCAGTTCACATCAGTACCTGTACTGACGTGGCTGCAGACTAGGGAGGCCTGGGCAGCATAGCATCGTGGTGCACACACTCAGCACTGACTCCTTACACACTGCTCCTGGGGCCTGACGGCTCCCAAGGTCTCCTGAAATGTGCACCCAGCTGCTTTCTCTTCTCATCCCACGCACCCTGGGAGCATCTGAGCAATCTTCACACGCTCTCTGTGCAGGTGACTCACAAGTCTTAATCCACAGCCTGGAGCTAGCTCAGTCAACACTTCCAAACTGCTTTGCGATAGCTTTCCAGACAAACCCACTGCTCCTTCCGCCCTCGAGTCCACACCCAGCCCACGCCTTTGAGCTCACTTTCTGATGCACCTCCCAAGCTGCACAGATCTCTGCTTTAGCTGCCACTGCCACAGCTCTTCACCAAGCCTCTCCCCAACTCCTAAAGTTAGTTCCATAGGCTCTTGCTTTGGCCCCAAAGCATCTTGGACCTCTTCTTCCCGTCAGATCTACCACACCATTCCACACCAGCTCATTACCTCCCCGCTATCCCCTAAATGCTATGTGCTGGGAAGGCAGATGCATACCTTTGCACATGAGATTCAGCCGCCAGGCAGCCCCATTATAGGTGTTTGTGACAGGGAAGCCAATTGGCCTGAGACCTAGCTTTCCATCTATAAAATAGGAAGAATTACACTTATTTCAAAAGACCTTTTAAACATGCAATGAGATCTAAAATTCTAAAAAAAAAAAAATAGCTGGAAAAATTAACATTAATAATTATTGATAAGCATATTGACCTGAAATTGAGAAAATAAAACAAGAGGATGCATACTTCTTCCCATGGTCCTCTTTATCAAAGAGGACAAATGTTGGTGATTTATGCACAGTCACCAAAAGGACACAGCGGCACTGATCTGCGATGCTGAAGCTGATTTTCCAAGAGGCAGCAGAGCTCTGAAAGGCACAGGGATGGCCCAGAAACTTTTCCCAACTACAACTTCTACTCAAAATTACTTTGAGATTATGCTGTATTTTAATGAGATCGTGATGGCATTTTTGAGTTTCTGTATGTCAATAAAAAACAGGAACCAGATCCTGGTAACAATATGCACTCACCTTTGCATTTACCTGTGACTAAAACAGAGTGGCCCAAGAGCTTTGCTAAGTGGACAGTTTTGACCGTGGAGTTTTTGAAGGGGTAGAACAATGGCTGTGGGCACTGGCTGCTTCCTGAGAAATCTCTTAAATCAGAAGACAGAAGACAGAAGAGCAGCCTCCTGCTCCCCTGGGAGGCACTAGCTAACAGTCTCTTCAGCATGTACCCTGGGTGGCAGAAGAAACAGAAGGACATGGCTTGCTCCAATTAATAATTTAAACTGAGGCATTTAGGTCTGAGCAGAAAAGAGGAAAAGAAGAAAAGGATTTCTACTCAAAGCCAAGCAATGTAGACTGAACTTGTTATTTTCCTTTAAGAATCATGGACAACAACCTATTGTTTCCTTTCAGTGAAAGTTTAGTGACAGTGGATGCCAGTGGAGGGAGCCTGCACATTTTCTAGCAAATGCAGGCAGGTGAAGGAAGCCCCTCACCACCACCAGGGACACTGCCTCCACCGAAACCATGAGACTCTTGCAGGCAAAGAATTCCTATCATCATCCCCAACAAATGGAACCAGTCAACACAGCAGAATAGTGAGCATGTGAGCGGCCAGTCAGTTGGATGCCCTTCAGCAAACATGTAACCAGAGAGCCCCAGGGTCATCCAGCCCAGAGATGCTGCCTTTCCACTGGGAAGAGAAGACACAACACCCCCCCACCAAACAACTCAATGGCCCAGTATAGCATTTTCACCGGCAAATGCACAAGGTCCATCATCACCTGCTCACACGAGAGGAGCCAGGTCTGAGTATCTGAATTCCAAGAAGTCGTCTATTGTACAGTATTGTAACTCATTACCTGCCACCAAACCTTCTGATGAATATATGTCATTCATTGAATGAATATCTTCCCTCTGTCAGACTCTGGAGAATGCAGGAGGGGTTGCAGGACCATGACCAGAGCATTAGGACGCTCAGCCAGACCAGTCGAGAAGGCATGAGGTTAAGAAAACACAACCCGACCTCTGACCACACAGATTATGGGAATCACCCACAAGTCTCACATATACACTCTGGGCTGTGAGGGTCTGGAGATGGGTCCCCCACTGTAAAAAGCTGCAGCCAGTGTAAACTGGCACTGACTCTGAATGCCCGGGAAGTAGGAGATGTCAAATGCCACAAACTGCCCCAGTCATCTAACTCAACACTCCACAGCTGATAAATCTACCCAAGAAAACAAGAAATGAAGAAAAGCACTCTTCCAGAACACACGGTCTGCAGCAGTCTTCAGTCAGCGGCCTAGGAAAAACTTGGCCTATCCAAGATAATGCGACACAGCCTCCCATTTTTAAAAATGGGCGGTTATAAAGTAATATGGTAAAACAGTCATAAAACAATATTTTATGTAGAACATGAACTAAATGATGCTAAAGACTGCAAAGATACACCCCAAATGATGAATGGTGAACTGTACCTGCAATTGCAGATACCCAGTGTTTTCCTGTGTGTCCCCTAAAGTAGGGACAGCAAAGCTTTTAAGAGCTTTCAATGATGGCAAGCAGCTGGGCTGCACACGTGCTGCGGGTTAGCCACCACCTCCCTACAGCATCCAGTTACACACAAAGCGTGGTTGAAAATACATGAATTTGTAAAATTGTATTACATAAAAGTCATGTTGCCATCAATCCTCTCAATCCACTCGCCCCTGTTGAAAACATCCAAGTCCCATTATTGTTGCCACTTTCGGAAGCAGTTCTGGAAGTCCCAACTGTCTTATGGCTGCCCTGATGGCCTGAATCCATTCAAAAGGTTGACTTTTCTTGATTATTTGGACTTTGGGAAGAGCCAGAAATTTCATGGTGCCAGACCCTGGGAGCAAGGTGAATGGGGACACACCCTAATGTTTTTATGAGCTTGTCTTCCTGCTGGAGGGTGGTTGGCCACAGCAGTTATTTTTGATCACAACTCATAAGGACTCTCACAAAAGAGGATTTCCAGTGCTGCTTCTGAAGGTGGCGAGAATGCTGGGATCAGTGTCTTCAAAGTGAGGCGAATTCTAAGGTGAAGCAATGGCATAACATCTTTTACTGCCAGACAGTTTTTAAAAATTTAAACAGTCACTATATATTTGGATCACACCACATAACTACATATGCCCATCAATTTAGGAACCTCCTGGCACAGAAATAAACTTCAAGATTCAATGAGTAGAAAAACATTTAAAAACACTTCAGCATAAAACAAGTGGACAGCTAATTACAGAGTACTTTACTCCTCCTTGTAGAAAACAAGAGAGGTCTGTTATATCCTGTCCTTCCTCAGAAGCCCACAGCTAGAGATGCACACGGACATTAGTGTTGGATGAGCAAATCCTAGCACCGACTGACCTTAAGAAGAGGCAGTTTCTTTACAGCAGGCACTCACAGAAGTGCTGCCCCAGACTCTCACAGTGCAGAAATTTCCTTGCTCAAGATAGTACCACCTTATACTTGAATACACATTTGCAACCTACACCTCACATAACCCTCACATCCCTCGGGCAGCCCATATGGCAGGGAGTAAAGGGGGGAAACCAAGAGCTTTCTACCATGTCTCTGCAGACATTATGAACAGTCAGCATCCTCCAGGTCCATCTATACAAAGGGCATTTCTGTCCCGCACGTTCAAAGGCCTGGGACCAGGCAGGAAAGCACACATATACTCGGTGGGAGTCTTAACGCCCCGCAAATACAGAGGAGGAGTCTTGTCCCTACTTGGTAACTGAGCAAACTGACGTCTAGAGGAGGATGAGCTGGTTTGTGCCCACTGTATGCCAGGCCCTATGCTGGTGTTCTTCCCACCTTTCTGAGAAGCAACTCACCTGAAAACAGTTTCAGACACCCAAAGGGAGGGCATGCTAAATCAGCAAGCAGAGCACCCCACGCTGCTGATAAAAACTGGCTCTGACAGTCACTCAGTATAATGGCACCATTAGTTCCAGACTCATCTTCACTTCTGACCTCTGAGAGGCACCCCAGATGCTTCCACTCCCATCAACACTGAGCTGGAGAGGTGGTCGGACAATCAGAGCAAGCTGTGCTGTGGGACAGGCAGGCTGGCTTCCCAGTCCTGGCCCGTACCCACGATTCCACTTCACCCAGAGCCTCACAGTGCCCATGCCAAGTCCTTCCAGTGCCAGGCAGCACACACTGACACGGGCCACCACCACTGCTTGGACTTCTTCCAGGGCCAGAATCTGACACAAGGCACCTGATCCATGCCTCACCCTCATGACCTTCAGCCACAGTGTGGGCTGCAGGACACTTGTGACCCACATCATCTGCACCAACATCACGAAGATGCCGTAGAGGCCAGTGCTCTTACCCACACAGAAGCACAGCGTCCTGCCCAAGGTCCCGACTGCCCTTCTAGGCAGGCTGGAAGCCTTCTCTGTCCACATAGGGTCCTGCCCTGGGGCTCTGAAAAGGCAGCACAGAACCAAGTTGGCCCAATCCCTTGGGCACTGTGATGACTTGAATCAACTCCTGAAAAAGCACCTAATCAAAGATCCAGTGGGAGAAGAACAATGTTAAAAACACTAGATCCACTGTGTTAGTCCAAGTTCTAAGTCCCATGTGTAATGAAGTTGTCCTACGGTAAAAGGGAAAACTATAGATTTTGAGATCAACTCATCTGAAGAAAAAAAAAAGAAAAAAGAAGAAAGAAGGGAGAAGAGAGAAGAAAGAAGAAGAGGAGGTGGAGGGGGAGGAGGAGGAAGAGGACGAGGGCACAGGAGGGACTTTTTAACTACCCGATTTGAGTTCTAGCAGCTCTAGTTCGGTCAGCTGGCTACACGGCTGGTTGCTGATTCAGTTCTCCAAAGAAAAGTCCCTGGAAACTTAAGTCTGGAGCGGTGGGAAAGGGACCTTAGGAGCCGCTCCTGTTATGTCCTACTTTAAAAAGGCATTTTCCTCCAGGAGGACACAGTTTCATGTCACTCATTATGGGGAACAAATTCCATGGCACCCAGGGTAGAAATTCTTCTTAAATAAAATTTATCTAGAAAAGTTATAAGCTGAATGCTACATATGAAAAAGAAAGTTAAATTTCCTTCAACTAAGATGTAAACAAAAGAATTTGGTTTGGTTACGTTCTAAGAAGTTCACAACACCACAATTCTTTACTTGAAGAAAAAAGGAAACAAGTACAATAGCCAATTAACACCTTGTAAAATATTTTATTAAAATAAGAACACTAAGAAACACATTCCCTTGTAAAAATTATGATGGAAAATCACTACTCTCCTTGCATTTCTAGGTTAATGAAAAAGAGAGGAAGCTATAGTTATGACACTTACACGTGCTAAGAAAATCAAGACATTCGGTGGAGAAAGACGATCTCACATTAGCAAGTATGTAAATTATATGTGTCACCATCATCAGCGTAAAAACCACAGGAGACCCAAAGAATTTGTCTAATGATAATATCCTGTATTGTAAGATGGATTCTTTGTCATAAAATGGTGAAATTAACATATTAATTCACTACAGATTTACTTAGTGTTTCCTAAACTGTTTTTGGTTCATTTGATCCTATGACTGACTGCCAAGACATCAGAGAGACTGCTGCCCCACATAACTACCGAGACTCCTCCACAGGGTAGGTTAGTAAGAAATGTGCCTGGATCTGACAACTGGGAGGCTAGAGAACAGAATCCAAGCTGCCTCGCTCTTTCTCCTGCCATTTACAGGCAACCAAACTCAAAACCAAAGTCACTGACTTAGTCTTTCCAATCTAACCCAAATGATAACTTCAAGCAAGAGCAGAATACATTTCTCTGTTCTCTGAGGCCAGCAGCAGGTGTGCAGCCTTCCTGGCTACCTTGGCCCTGGGGAACAGCAGCAGGACCTCAGGGCAGAGGGAGAACTTGGGCACACCGAGGTGATAACCTCCTGCCTGGGGAGAGCAGCTTTCCCTTCAGCCTTTGTAAGAACTGGACTTAGAGATATCTGGACACAGGCTGGAGGAAGACAGCTGGTGCTCCAGCCCACCACAGCAGGGGAGGCTGCGCAGGCCCAGCTAACAACCAAGGGCACTCTGCCCCCAGCAGGCTCCTGTGAGGAATCCAATAGCCTAAGCCAGTTATAAGCACGTGACTGGCAGAGCCCAGGGAATGATCCCAGCCCAGATAACACGTCAGTACTTCCCGGACAAGGCTAACACCCTTTTGCCAATGAGAAACCTCCCTTCTTCTATGTGCACGGGGTGTTCCCAGGGCTCTCGGTGTTAACTGCCCACGTGGACACACAGCCTAACGTCAGCTCTCCAGGAGTCATTTTGTCCTCACACTCTACCCCTGCAGCCAGAGAGGCTAAGGCATTGTGCAAATCTACAACACATATGCAATTTGTTTTTCTTTTAAAATAAAGATGTTAATGTATGAATTGTTTTTTCTAAGCCAAAAGCTCAGTGTTGGGGTTTAATCACAATGCTTGCGTTCTGTGATAAGTAAGTGGCTCCCAGGTTACAGTTCTGCATGCATCTCGAAAGGGCTCTCGTCCTTGGGCTAAGGCCTGTGGTCATACCTCGGGTTAGGGACAAACTGGATTTCCTTCTAAGGTTCCAGGACATTAGCAGTCCCTGTCCCTTTGACTTCTTACCTGAATGTGGTGTTAGGGAGGATGACCAGCTCTGAGACATGCATCTCAGTCCAGCCAGAACTTTCTAGAGAACTACCTCGTACCCACCCTTCTGCCCTCAGTCTATTTGTTTGCTTAGCAGTTTTCCTGGCTTGGAGTCTTCTTCCATCACTGACAAGCACAAGGCACCCAAGGAATGACTCTTCCCGTCTGGCTATCTCTTGTTTACTACAAAACTTCACCTTGAGAGTACATTTTGCTCCTGTTTTATCAGTTTCTCTGCGACTTCTATCACCTTTGTCTGCCTACTGTAGGCCAGGCTGAGCACAGGGGGAGGGATAACGTGGCTTGGGCCTGGGGAGGCCAAGGCTTGGAGGGGAAGAGACTTGCTGAGCCTGGACTCATGTGGCAGAAGGGACAAAGGGACGATCCGTTGAAGGTTCAGGTTCTCCTCACTCACGTTCCAGCCACCAAGATAAAAACCCCACACTCCTGCAGGCCTCCTAATATGGGAGAGAGAATCAGACATCTCCATTTCCTTCCTCCTTCAGCCAAGACATGCAATTTTTCACTTGTGTCTTATGGGGAAAACGTAAGCTGCTGCCAGCTCAGGAGCCAGCCACAGAGGGCCATGTGTCAGAAGTGACTCAAGGTGAGGCCTCATTTGCCCATCTGTTTGGGGAAGAAGCTCTGTTCCCAGCGCTCAGCGTGAGCAGTCACTGATGATTAAAGCTGCCTCCTCTGCCTTATTCCTGGGGTGGACTGACCTGTCCTCCTGCATTCCGCCCTGCATAACCACCACCCTCATCATCTTCAAGAAAGCAACTATCTCTGTCTTCCTCTTACAGTGACTGCTCCCTTCTAATTATGGCCACTATTGCTCCTTTCAACCCTCTATAAATGTGCAGAACAACCAGAAAGGTTTTTTAGGACTTTGGAATGGATTTATGAAAAGGTAAGTATTCTTTCTCCCTGAAAAAAGGATAATAAATTTGGAGTGGTTTTGACCAGTGGCTCAAAACCTTCCCGTGCATTTTCAAAACTCCTGAAGAGACTTTATACTGTCATTCCTAGGCTCCGGTCCCTGTGCTGCTCAGAGGCTCAGGAGCCCGGAATCCACCACAAAGATGGTGACCAGGCTCCTCTGGGACTGGGAGCTGCTTGTTTTAACACAGTTGCAAAAGGAGAAATAAAGTCAAATTCATGGTTCTAAAATCCTCTGTTCTGCCTTTTCTCAGATACTCAACTGTTTTCTACACAGATTAAACAGCTAAGTGCCTGCCAACAATTTGTTGACACACAGACCCTTTAGTTTGTTCCAAAGAAATGAAACTTGAAATCAGAAATGCTCTGAAAACTACAGACAGGAGCACAAAACCCTGTAAGTTTCCACCCTGGGAACAGAAGTTTGCATTTGCACGGGTTCAAGACCAACTCTAAAGTGTGACACTGAGTCATTTCTAAGTGCCAAGCACCTTCTACATAGTTAGACTTGAACTCCAGCAACGTAACATGGTGGGAATTACTACCTCCATTTATGGTAAAACACGAAGCCCCTATGCAGCGTGTTTAGCCTTATGCAAACTCAGCCAGTCTATCAGACCATCTTGGCAGCCAAGACCACAGAATAACCTCCAAAATCTGCTGTCACTTAAAAGTACACCCTCTGGGCCGGGGATTTAGCTCAGTGGTTCTGGCGCCTATCTTGCAAGCACAAGGACCCAGGTTCAATCCCCCGGTAACCACATACCATATTGGGCATGGAGACTCACACCCAGCAGCAATCAGTACCACATACCACAATGCCAGGTGTGGTTGCTCACACCTGTAATCCCAGCACTCAGGAAGCAGAGGCAGGAGGATTGCTGTGATGTGAGTTTGAGGCTGAGCTCAGGGCCAGTCTGAACTACAAAGCGAGACCCTGTCTCAAAAAAAAAAGTATACCCTCTACCAACTTTGTTCTTGAAGCTCCCTCCCCAGAATCACCTCCCACTCTGCAGTCACAGCTTCTCACAGGCCTGGCATGAGCCCCAAGTTCAGATGTGTCCTAGCTGTCTACTCACAGTGTCCTCTGTTGAGTTCCTTCAGCTTTCAGCACCTCAGTTTCATCATGTATAAAGGAGCCATTATTTATGTCCTCAACAGATAGTACTGTGAGCCCCTACAATCCAGAGCCCTGAAGAAGCGACGGACTCAGTAAAGCAAAAACTGAGAAGGTCCCACTTTCCCAGGATGTGAACTCTGGCAGAAGCCACGGAACACAGGAGCAAGTGAACACACAGCCCATCACAGACGAGTGCTGGGAGGGGACAGGTATGAAGGCTGAGGGCACTGGGATGTGGTTCTGCTGTTTCATCGGCAGGGCAGGTGGCCATGGATGATGTGGAGAACGATGAGAACAGGAGCTGCACCTAAAGACAGGAAGGTAGGAAAGTGGAACGGCATGTGGGAGCACAGACAGGGATCAGGCTAGGTCACCAAGGGCCTGTGGGCCAGAGTCAGGCTTTGCCCTTCACTCTGCATCCTCTAAGCAGTGGGTGAGGAGATGTGACAGGCCTAATACTACCTCCCTGCTGTAATGAGGACAGGTAGCAGGAGGGAAGGGGAGGAAGAGGAAGGGAAAATGAGAAGCTAAAGGGGTAAAGGGAGGGAGGAGACTCTAGTACAATAATGCAGCAAGGACGGGACCAGATGGCAGCAGTAAGGTTGGTGACAACAGGAAAGAAGATGCCAGAATTAGGCCTAAGCAACTTGGAAGAAGCAGCTCACCTTTACCTGGATGGAGAAGACTACAGGAGGATGAGGGTCTCTAAGCCCTTAGTGTGCTCCTGCAACACAGTAAGAACCTGATCTTACTAACTACTAGCTCTGTTGCTGCCCTCCAGGCCAAATCCTGAGTCCCCATGCACAACAACCCCCACGCCACACACACCATGTATACACTTGAACAAGTGTTGACTAATTTAAGCTCATAATAAGTACTGACTTGCCTCATGTGCCTGTGTGGCTCTCACCAGAATGGTGAAGTATATCCTGCAACACTTGTTGAAACGAAGTGAGCTATCTAGAGGGCTAAAATTTATACTATGGGAAAAGGTTCCAAGGCTTAGCAGCTATTGGAGCCAATCAGAAAAAAATCTCCAGAATGAGAAGCAAACTACACCCAGATTCCTATACAAGTTAAACACTCCAAGGCAAGCAGGGATGTAGGTTCTCCAAGTTCACTGCAGGAGAAACGCTAAAGACGCCTTGGGAGCTAAGGCCCTGGGAACGGAAACAAGGTGGTGAGGCGGGTCCAGAGCAGCCTGCCTTTTGAGATATTGCAAACTTTCATCAGTGGCTGCATCCAGCCTGTGACCCTGTGGGATTCTGAATATGAGATTCCTGACCGGGCAGAAGGAGCAGCCAGGGGATCCCACAGGCCATTCATGGACCAGTGCCATGCCAGCTGCAGGGAACAGGTCTGGAAGGTCTGGAAATTTGCTAACACCAACCGCTTAACCATTCTCTGAGCAATTCTGACTCATGAAGCCGTTTTTAAACAAGTTCCTCTAGTTTTTCTGGTGCTGATTGATCTCTGAGATCCATGAAGCAGGAATATAATTTGAAAAGGGTAAAATATTACAGAAGCATGTGATATGATTAATTTGCTAATCTGATAGTATTGCTATGGTGGGTTACATTCTGAGGCCACCTCAACCGTGTCCCTACTGCACTATGACTACATTCCTCTAAGGCCCCATCCTTCGGAGTCCATGGAGGCCCCAGCATGCAGCGTGCAGAGTACAGCTGGGCAGCAGCCCTGACAGCCAGCTGGAGAGCTGGCACCACTGGTCTGAAACTGGACGCTGAGACAGGAAAACAGAACAAGAAGATGGGACAAGGGCCCAAGTCAGCCAAGTGTCCTGAGGCCAGTGTTTAATCTAAAATATGAGAATGAAAGGTCAAAGTGTTGGGTAAGTCAGAGAACAAAGCTGACCTAAGTAGGTGAAAGGTTATAAAGAAAAAGACATCACTAGCACACTCCTGGAAGATCCCTGATACAAGACAGGTGATGTTCACACAACTTCCAATTAAAGATTATAAAACTATGTTCAGAAATACCTCAGAGACATGTCTGAAGTCAAACACTGTGTTAAGGAGGCAGAGGATAGGCAAGAGGATAACAGCAGGCAACAGTCAAACCTATATCTGTGGTATAAACTGACACATTTTTAAAAATAAATGTAAAGACATTCCATATCCATGGACCAAAGGCTTAATGATAAGATGCTGATTTTATCCAAAGCAATCTACAAATTCACTGCACTCTCCATTAGAATCCTAATGACATGTTTTTGGTAAAATAGGAAAAAAAAAAGTCAGTCCTAAACTTCTTAAGGAACCTGGATTAGCAAAAAAAAAAAAAAAACAAAAACAAATCTTAAGAAAGAAAACTAAGTATCACATTTTCTGATTTCAAATTGTATTACAAACTTACAGCGATGAAAAGAAACAGATGAAGTTGAATAGAGGGCTCACAGATAAAATTGCATGTGTATTGGCAAAACATTTCCAACAAGAGTAATAACCATTCAGTAGGGAAAGGATAATCTTTCCAATCAGTAGTATTATAAAAACTGGGTAACCACATGCAAAAGAATGAAGTTGTACCATTACCTAATATCGTACGCACAATTTAAGTCAAAATGGGCCAAAGACTCAAATGTAAAAGGTAAAATTATGAAACTCACAGGACAAAACATTAAAAGAAAGCTTCCTGACAGTGGACTTGGTAACGATCTCGTGGCTAAGACATCAAAAGCACAAAGAGTAAGTAAACATTTTGTGAATTAGACTTTGTTGGTGTTAAAATCATCTGGGCACCAAGGATGTTATCAGCAGAGTGAAGTGAAAGGTCCGTGGGGTGGGAGGGAGGAGTACCTGTGGTTCACACGTCAGGATAGGGAGATTCCACGGGTGTCTGCAGCTCACCCCAAGGGCAGCGATGCTTATGTGAGACATGGTGGCACTGCTGTGGTCCCAGGCAGGTAGCCTGCTGGCTGTGTGGAAGACTCTCTGCCCCAGCGTTTACCTCCAGCCACTGAGCAATGGCCCTACCACCACGTGCCCAATGCACAGATGCAAGTCCCTCAACCCCACATCAGCACAGTATATGATAGAAGATTAGCTGCATGGAGAATGTCAGGCTTTGACGAACAGGAGTAAATCAGTGCTAACTAGTAGCTCCACATTCACAACTTAAATGGCAATTTACACTGCAAATATGAGGCAGTATGATGAGACAGAATGGCTTCCACTGACAATATGGGTTTCAATCCTACAGAAACACAGTAAGATACACTTCCAACCACCAAACGTCCAGCTGTGAGTTCTGAGGCCACTAGTCCAAAGAAAGATAGAAAGTGTTTAATAAATGGCTGAAACATCAAGGAAGGAGGCTCCGGTCTGCCAGAGAAAGCACATGAAAACCTCAGAAACGTCCATAAACATATGCTTTCTTAACGCTGTCACAGCTTAAAGGCTCTCTAAACATCTACTGTTTAATTTTCACTCAAGAATGTCTGGCTTCAGCTCAAATTGAATCAACAGTTCCATCATAAGTCTCTATTTTCACATTTTCCTAGTTTGATTATAAAATGTCTCTAGTATGAAATATGACACAAGCACGAGCTTGAATTTTAATGTTCTTCATTGGCAAAATGGTTCTACAAAACTGAAACTGCAGTTTTCTACAAGCCAAATGTCTAGAAATGAGTCTAAGGCAAATGAAAAAGAAAATCCTTCAGTTATAAACTTTATGGCCCCAGTTCTAAAAAAATGTTTTATTTCCATTGATATTAATGGCTAAAGATCTGAAAGATTCATGCTTTACATTCTACCCTGATTATTGATACGGCACAAGAACAAATACCTGTGTGCTACTGAATGCCAACCATTAAGTCACATCAAAAATGTTACACTTCATAGTGAAGAATTCATACTATATTAGGCCATTCCTTCCAGCAAATTACTTTGTGATATATGCATTATAAATGTTGAAAGGTAGGGGCCGGGAGTTAGCTCAGTGGTTCCGGCGCCTGTCTTGCAAGCGCAAGGGCCCGGGTTCGATTCCCCGGTAACCACATAACAATACTGGGTGGAGACCCACACCCAGCAGCAACAGTACCACATACCACAGTGCCGGGCGTGGTGGCTCACGCCTGTAATCCCAGCACTCGGGAGGCAGAGGCAGGAGGATTGTGATGTGAGTTGGAGGCTGAGCTCAGGGCCAGCCTGAACCACAAAGCAAGACCCTGTCTCAAAAAACCTAAAAAGAAAAAAAAAAAAAAAATGTTGAAAGGTAGCAAAAAAAAAGCCTTGGTACTAGTCATTTTTATCATTACAAATTTATGTACACTGAAACAGAAACCTAAGTGAGACATACTTCACATAAAAGAGATTTAATGTTCCATCAAAGTTATGAATGTTGAAGCCTCAAGTGATGGTCTCCTTAGGGACGTGTTCTGCAAGGAAAGCAGAGAAGAATTCGCTGAAACTCAGGTTCCAGCAGAGCAAAGGGCTATGATATCAAGGAGAGCTGGTGGCAGCTGCTAAGGGTCACTGTCAAGAAAACCCAGGGTGAAGCTCTGACAGGGTGAGGGATGGAGTAGGAGAAATAAGGTAATGTAACCTAAAAAACAGGTACAGCACTCCAGTTTGGCCTGGGACTTTTCCTCCCTGTCTAGTCATATAGCTGTCTAGGTAGCCAAAAAAGCAGAACATGCTTTCAACCCTTACAAGAAAAACAGGGAGAATCTGGTTGAACCCTGGGTCACAAACACTCAATCCACATTACAATTTCATGGGGAAAATAGTAGCTTTCTTGAACTTTAGTCACTGTTTGGTGGAGGGGGAGAGGGAATTTCTTCTCTGATGGGGGCACCTGACACACAGCATTCAAAGTCCCGGAATGGAGAGAAAGCAAGGTACAATATAAATACACCTCTCGGCTGGACTGAGACACTCACAAGGCCACTGTAGATCTGCACACAATAGTGAGAGAGAGTGATCGAGAAACAAAGCCCACAGAAATTCTAAGCCTGTAACTTCTTTTTCTTGTGCTCATTAATGGCAAAATTCCTGCAAATGGTTTCACTCTGCAAGCAATGAATAAAACCAAACAAACAAATGCTTTCTTTACCTTAGCAAACTTTTGAGGAATGACTGACAGAAGGAAGAGCTGAAGTGACACAGACTGATACATCAAAAGCCAGTTTCTCTATGTCCAAATATTTGAGAAGTTTGATGAAGTGAGTTATTTCAAAGAATGTCCTTTAAGTAGAGAGCAATGTGTTATACTATATCATATCCCACATCATAAATCATATAATTACAGTATGTGCTAAGTTGGCATCACCAAGTAATTAGTAAATCCAAACTGTTCCATTTGTTAGAACAAGTCCCCTCACAACCAGTACAATTAAAAACTACTCACATGAACATAAGTATTCAGCAAACCAATAGCACAACAAGCAAAGCATCAGAATCATTCACAGAGTAGATGGCAGCAATGAACTGTCCCAGTCCACACATTAATCACACACTAAAACTCAGAGACAGAAACAGGAATTTGGGGGTAACTCCCTGAAGTGGGAGCATCTTTAATTTTCTTAGCTAAAAGGCCCTGTGCTGTTCTGCTTTGGCAGGTAGACAGTTCTGCTCACTGGTCACTGTCTGACTTTGATGAGCCTCAGTTTCTCTTTAAGACGGAGATGAGCACGGAACGCACCTTGCACAGGGTTGAGCTCACAGCAAATCCTCCTGTGTGCACATGGCACATCTACATCTGTCTCAATGAGCACACCATCAACCCGTCTATACTCCATGATTAAAGATGTTCTGGATGCCACGGGGGATGTAGTCCCTGTAAAAAATATCATTAAAATGGTCTGTGACGGTCTCCCCCAAAATGTTCCCTATTCTGGCAGCGATCAAATGGTCATATTTACCTCTATGACCTGAAGAGTACCAGCCAGTGATCTCTAAGGCTTCAGTGCACAGCTCACTTACCCCATCTGAGTATTAGCCAGGTCAGGTAGGCTAAGGGACAAAGATGGGCTCTTCCGCTGACAAGAGCCACAATAGGACAAGGGTCTTATGGATACAAACGGGAAAGTGAGGCACATGGGCCAGAAAGGAGAGACAGGGAAGGTCAGTAAAGTTGCTTCACCTAGCAAACACCAGCTTCCTTCTCAATCAGGCAGGGAAATAACCACCCTGAAGAAGGACATTGCACCACAGCAACATCTTGCAGTGAGGGAATGGCTGGTGGGCACAGTCTCATCTGCTCCTGTCACAGTATCTTTCTGTAGGAGCACATCACGTATGGGACACCAAGTCCCTTTCCAGGAGGTCCATGCCACCTTCCACCAAGACCTTCCTGCCTCTGGTCCCCGAGCAGCTTAGCACGAAAACAAAGGCCTAATGCTTTCAAACAACTGACAGAGAAGCAGTAAAGAAAACAGCACCAACCCAAAGAACTTTAGTTTTGCTAATTCCTGGTTTGTACAAGCTGAAATTTTATATGCTTATTGTTTGTTACCAAGAAGATAAGAAAAACTGCTCCTATAACCTTGTGGTCATACAGAGATACATACTAATGACTTAAATTTTTCCAACTTAGGACAGGTTGAGTATCCCTTACCTGAAATTCTTAACACCAAAATTCATTTATGTTTCACATAAACTTTACATACAGAGTGTTACAGTTTCGATGTTGGTGTCTCTCTAACATCACTGTATTGAAGGCGTGGTTCCCAGGATGGCACGATGGAAGGTGACGAACCCTTTAAGAAGGGGGCCACTGGAGGTATTCAGTCACTGCAGGGATGGATGTCCTTGGAGGGGACTGTGGGACCCAGCTTCTTCCTCTCTTTTGCTTTCTGGCCACAATATACATAGTTTTACTCCACCTACTTGGATGTAGTACCTCACCCAAAGCAGGAGGTGGGCCAAAAAAGCCTGGGCTGGAACCACCAAAAAGAGAAAATAAACCTTTTCTCAGTTGAAGTTGATTATTTCAGATATTTGTTACAGTGACAAAGAGCTGAAAACACACAAAAATACTAAGGTTACCTAATTTGATCTCCTGCCTGTAGGCAGAGGTGCATCCTTCACATGCCGACAGATGTGCTATTCTGCCTGTCAAGAAATATTCCTTCCCAGTAGGTCTGATCATATGATGATCACTGCACAGAAAGCAAGTCTGTGGAGGGCCGGGGAGTTAGCTCAATGGTTCCGGCGCCTGTCTTGCAAGCGCAAGGGCCCGGGTTCGATTCCCCGGTAACCACATACTATACTGGGTGTGGAGACCCACACCCAGCAGCAACTAGTACCACATACCACAGTGCCAGGCGTGGTAGCTCACGCCTGTAATCCCAGCACTCGGGAGGCAGAGGCAGGAGGACTGTGATGTGAGTTTGAGGCTGAGCTGAGGGCCAGCCTGAACCACAAAGCGAGACCCTGTCTCAAAAAACCTAAAAAAAAAAAAAAAAGGAAAGCAAGTCTGTGGAGAAGTCCTCACATAAATGGTATCTAATCATCTTATCACGAAATTTAAAAATGTGCCATTCCAGTCTTCGACAAGGTACCAGACTGGCTTTTATAAATGCACATCTGACCACAACCAGTCCTTCCAAATGTTTAAAGACCACAGTCTCTGGCACTTCCCACTGTCCAAGAAGACATTAGGTTAAAGGAACTTGGGCTAAACCCACTTAGAGACGGATAGGAAATGCCCACTCCCTGGTGCGCCCTAGGCCAGGTACTGGCAAGGTGCTTGCACTGGCACTATATCATTTAATCCTGGCAATCTGGGTGGACCCCCTCCATCCTCACAAGGATCTGCTCCTCTCCTCACAGACACTCCCTCTGTGGTGGCTACAGACAGCCTGAGGCTATGGATGGAACACGCTTTGTTTGTACACACTGGTAGTTGCCTGTGACAAGAATCAGGCTTTGCCACCTACTAATTCCCTCAGAAAAACTGCTAAGGATTCCAAGAATTCTTACAAAGCTATTTTAGGTAAATCTGAGTTTGTGCCTCTCCATGATGCCCAGGCTGTACTAGAAGAGACTCCTGTGGTCCAGTCTCTGTCTAGGACTAAGCATCCCCACCTTCCCAAGGATGTCTGTGACTGCATTGTGGCAGCACCATGGAGACCAGAGGAAGGTCCTACAGTCCGTGCTAAAAGCCCATCCAGGTCTCTCTGGCCCCAGGGAAATGTGTCATGGACAGACACACTCTAAATGGCTCACCAAAAGATCCTCTACCATTAGTAAACAGGATCAATACTTCAGGCGGCTAGAATTCTACAAATGTCATTAACATTTTAAACATGGGCACATATATCAAGGGACACACAAAGACATACCATTCATTTATGTAAAACAAACCATCCTTTATCCAATATACAAATTTTTTGTCCTATATATAGGACACTGAACTACTTCCACAATATGGGACATCTTGGAACACAAGGAATGTTTTATATTATTTAATGGTTTTAGACATGTCCAAATATTAAACTGTTTGAATAAAAATATTGATTTTAACCTCTCCAGAGAGTATGTGCCCCAAACATGGTTGGCACAGGTTTGGCAAAAGTAAAGAAGAAAGCTATTGGGTCAAAGTAAAAAAAAAAAAAAAAATTTCTATGTGGAATATACTTTTGCCAATAAACGAGAAGTACCTGAGGACCAAGAGAACCAAGGGTTCATGCACAAATACTAACGCAGATTTAGAATGCCTAGAACTTCAAAAAAATGTTCTTATCTCAATCAAAAAAAGTAACAAAGCAGATGCTCTTTCCCTAAAGCAGAGCTGCCTCATACAGGGTGAGGCCAAGTACATGTGGACTAACCAGGTGGGATCTTTTTTTTTTTTTAGGGGGGGTCAGCAGGCTCTGTGCAATTGTGAATGGTCAGGTAGTAACATGCGTATGTTCCTCTTCACACCTGCTATCCAGGTAGATGGCTATGAAAGCACCAAAGCAGCCATCCACATTTAAACAAGACATTGCCATCTCGAGGATGGACTGAGTAACTAGAATCCAGAAGCAATGGTGCTGCCTAGTGACCTTTACCTGGTGGCCCAGCAGCTTGGTTATCAGTCAGCGTGAGTTCTTGTCCAGGTCACTAGAGGACACAGAAGGGGAGAACATAAGCTTCTGCCAGGGGGAAACCAACCGCGACAACCCAAGATAACTGTCAATTCTAATTTATCACATATTCTGTATGTGTGTGAATAGCTGATTTAAAACTCTAGGTTAAAATACGTGAACATCTAGGCTTTTGATGGGCACCTGCGCGCCCCAAAGAACCATGGCAGCTTTGCTTGTTTTTTGTCATGAAGGTAATGTACTCAACTTAAAAACTATGACGAAGACAGGAAAATAACTAGTAACACACCACTACCTTACGAAGGCTGTGGAATTGGTCCATTTGTCCATATCTCCTGTCCTTGAGCTGTGTTCCCTAACTAAACTGCAAAAAATCATATCTCTTTATTCTGAGAAAGCACAGTGTGATGGTTTATATCTAGACCCCTCTAGACCACTTCGTCATGAACTCATACCTGGGGCTTTTGAAGAGGTGTTCGCATCATGAGGGTATAACCCTCACCAGTGGCTTGGTCCATGGTGAGTCTATAGCTAGATGCAAGGCTGGGAAGCAAAGCCTACCCACAGGAGATAGGCCCCTGGGCGCAGCCTGGTCCATCTCTCTCCCTCCTTTCTTAACTACTCTCTCTCTGGTCCTGCTGCTGCGCAATAAGCAAGTCTCCTCAGCCATGCGGCCCTGCCCACCACAGCCTGAAACCTCTACAAACTGAGTGATGGGTGTCTGGTGCTCTGGCCCAGAGACAAGATAGTAACTAGGACACACAGTAAGTTCAAGAAATTCATTGACAACTTTCCTTCATTACTATGAGCAGTTTGATACATTTAACCTTTAGCCTTCCAACTTTCTAATCTCAATTCATATATGATCATCTCGATGTTTACAATTTACAGGACCTTTTTCAATGGTTTCTTTCTCTGCTGATAAAAATCTATACTACTACTCCTTTAGTAAGCCACAGCTCCCTTTAGGAGGTGGAGCCACAGACGCAGAAATGCCCGGGCAGCACTGCAGAATGGAAAGTAGTGGACACAAACTGGGACCAGCCCTGGCTCCTTCCTCCTCGGAGTTCCGACCTGTGCATGGTCGGCAGTCGTGCGTTATCGGTGCTCAAAACTGTCACTATGCAAGGAGCGCACAGATCATGAAAATGAAAAAGCTGCTTTTGTCTCCAGTACACCCAGAATCCTGGCTGGAGGAAGCTGCAGTGATTCAGATTCACTAGGTGGAGCAAAATCATCTGAAAACTGGGAAAGCGGCTGCTATGTCCTCATGTTTTGGCAGCAGCTGCAATACACAATTTCTGCAAATAGAGATTCTCAGATTCCTCTCACGAAAAAAAACTGTCTCTAACCTGTTCGTGTGTGTGTGTGTGTGTGTGTGTGTGTGTGTGTGTGTGTAAACACGTGTGCACATGTGTGTGTGTTTAACTGGGGATTGGACCCAAGGCTTTCCCACTGAGTTATATTCTTAGCCCTTTTTTTTTGTTTTGTTTTGTTTTTGAGACAGGGTCTTGCTTTGTAGTTCAGGTTGGCCCTGAGCTCAGCCTCCAACTCACATTACAGCAATCCTCCTGCCTCTGCCTCCCGAGCACTGGGATTACAGGTGTGAGCCACCACATCTGGCACTGTGGTATGTGGTACTGATTGCTGCTAGGAATGAGTCTCCACGCCCAGTATTGTATGTGGTTACCGGGGATCGAACCTGGGTCCTTGCACTTGCAAGACAGGTGCCGGAACCACTGAGCTAAATCCCCAGCCCTGAATGCTTTATTTTGAGACAAAGTCTCACTAAGTTATCAAGTTACAGACACTGGGCTGAAACTTGGGGATCTTCCTGCTTCAGCCTTCCAGAGTGCTAGCATTAGAAGCCTGACGCACTAGGCCCTGCTTATCTCTGCTGCTGTAAAAGGAACTCTAAAGGTCATTATTACTCTGAGACTTCCACTTTTGCTGACTTACAGTCTTTGATCTGCTTTTAAAGATTGGTTTTTATAGCTCATTCCTTCATAAATCAGCACACTTTACAAACTTCCTGTTTGCCTAGTAAAAGATTTAACAGGAAGGATCTGTCTGGTGGAAGAATCAATGACAGTGCATGCAGGACACTCAGTATTAGATGAGATAACGCCAGGCTCTGAGGAAATGTCAGGCAAAATTACAGACTTGCTCCCACCGTGCACCAAGGAAAGCAGTCGAACAACTACAGCAAGTCACAGTCCATTCCATTCATTCATTCATTGAAGTTCACACCACTATAGGAACTGTGCAGGGCAGCAGCATTACAGAAGACAAAAGCTCACTCCTGAAAATAGAGCCAGTAGGGAAAAGGGGCAAACAGGAGGATATACCATGAATGAGGCCTCAGACAGTAAGTCCGTGGAAGTCTCATGAGGAAACAGCTGGGCTGACCAGGAAGGCTTCCCTGAAGGCTGCATCCAGTTAGACACCAGAGGTGAGGGCAAGATGGGAGCTAGAGAGGGGACTCCAGACAGAAGGAGCAACTGCAAAACTAAAATGGGACGGAGCACCAAGAAACATCAGGGTGGGGGAGCTACCACTTGGAGAGAGACAATGTTCCTTACAGGGGAAGGCAAGGAGCAGCAGAAGGAAGGGGTGTAAAGCCCGCTGGTCTGGGGCCTGGGGCTGAGAGCCCCAGACATGGGAAGCCCACAGACACTAGCAGCCAGGGATGCAGCCATGGTCTCACACCGAAGACCAGTCTCCAGCACAATAACCCTCAGGACACCACAGCCCAAGCACAGCACCGGGACACAGGTTGTGGCTGGGACACAACCATGTATTTCTTGGTCATGTATTCCCAGAACCATGGTTTTCAAGATGTGTTCTAGGGGTGAACTTGGAGGACATGCCCCTAACAGTGACAAGAAATAAAACCTGTGACATTATCAGTCTGGGGAAGCACAGAAGCAAACCTCACACGAGCTCCACACCACCCAGAGACAGTCTCCTATAGTGTGGAATGAAGCAATTCCTACTGAGAAGTAATGCACCAAAGTTCTCGGAGCCAGTGCACATTTCTCTTCCACTTCTCAGTCTTTCTGCAGTTTCCTGGAAATGAGCCCTCACCTACAGCTCTGCCTGCAGCACCTGTCTCACACTGAGATGGGAAAAGGTGGCCTTCCAACACACACCAGCCGGAGGATGACCTGACCCACTACTTGCCATCCCAAAATAGGACTCTTATTCTGCTGCAAAGCTAATCCCCAGGGCAAGTCAAAAGCCAATTTTATAGAGAAGTAATTACATAATCCTGTTTTTTACAGACAAGCTTTTCTACAGAGTAATTACTTGAGCAAAAGGAAAATAAATACTGGAACGAATATTACTACAGTAATCATGAACACACTCAAGACAAAGCTCTGAGGCACTCTGTGAAGCAGAGAGGCCCAGCCAGGCTTTCCTTCATAGCTCTTTGTCCCCAGAGCTCAGAGCAGAATAAGCAAACAGCAGGGGAGCAGCTGCCCCAGGGAAGACTCTCAGACTACAAACCACCCTCAGAGTCCCAACTGTTGAGCATCCTTCCCTCAACTGACAACAGTGCCAGGCCCAGGACTCTCCATTGCTTGGCATTTACCTCTCCACAGTACCAAGACTCACAGAAAAGAAAACATTTGCTTGAATAATTCCAAACAAAAGCTCAATGAGTCTATTTCATTTATTCTCTCAACAAACATTACTCAGCTATAACTCTGAGGCAGGTGATAAGCCCAGTGTTGCTGCAGTGTCTGAGGACAGAGACAGTCTGGGAACAGTTTGAGGGATAAATTCTAACAGGACCCCACCTCCCATAAACAGAAGGGCACAGACTAATGTCAGGGCTGGTGGGACTTGATATATTTAGAAAAGATGGCCCCAGCCAGTGAGGGACAGCATGCCAGGAACCCACGAGTGCAAGAAGTAAGGGGATGGGATCTGAAAAGAATGAGTTAACAGGCAAGGACGGGTGTGAACAGAGGGGCCTTGGATGGGCAGAGGCCTGGCATATAGGCTAGGACCTACAAGACCTACGTAGGACTGTGCCTACGTCTCACCTGCCCAGTGGCCTCAGGCCTTGCTCTTCTGCTGACCTGGTTTCCCTCACCAGCCAGCTCTCACTCTTCTCAGCGGCATTCTGCATCATTCTCAGAAAATGCCTGGATGCCACATACCCGGAACTTAGAATACAGGGACTTAAAGCTGATCCACAGATCAATTAGAAACAAAAACTCAGAAATTGCTTACAAAACAGGCCCGGTGACTAAGACAAGTTATCAGGAGGATCTTCCTTTTCCTGGGAACTGAAAGAAGCATGATGCCACTTTCTTAAGTATTTCTGATAAGTAAAAGGCCACGACACATCTGCCACTCAGAGGGGCATAGCATGAATGCGTGGGGAAAGTTTAAGAGCGTTTCATAAACTCCAACTGTGCTGATTCCGCCGACTGTCCAAGTCTCAATACACAAAAATAACCATCAGCATCTCTTGCTTCGTGCTGATCTTTACTTGATTTCTCTACATCCCTAACTTCCCGCAGCATTGCTGTGGTACAGAGAAAGAACCAGCAGTGAAGATGGATGCTTTTCTAGATCATTCCAAAACAGCTACAGAAGGGCAGGGGCTCCTGGTAAGCACAGTGGTGGAGGGGATCGTGGAGAGGAATTTCTTATCCATTTCCAGCCCGAAATGAAGACACGCTGTACAGATGGCTGACAGGGGCATGCTCTTAACTACCTGTAACTAGGAATTCAGTTTTCCTAAGCTGTGACTACACACTCCCATTTTGAATCTTTTTGTTGTTGCTGCATGAAATATTTATTAATAATGCCACCTCATCAGTTTACCAAATAGCATCTTGCTGTATTTCAAAGAAGAGCATTCACTACTGAAAGGACCATCTGTCTAGGACTCGACAGAAGGTTGAAATAATCATGATCTAGGGAGAAATGTATGGTTGCCCTGTATCAAGTCAAATATTTACATTTCTTGGTGTTTTAAATGAGAACATTCTTATCCAGCCACCCACCACACGCCAGACTTAATTACTATGCCTCTTTGGGTATTTCTATCTTCCATATTTTCAAACCAAGGTAGAAACTGCAATAGGAGGACAGTTTAACTCTGGCAAACAGAGCTGCCAATCACAAGAACTCACACAGCCATCTTCATTTGCACAAGAAATAACCCTGACAGCAGCCGAACTGTCAACCAGAACAGCGTTAAAGCAGTATTGCGTACATCAGAAAACATTCAGAGAAACAGCTGATTCTGCCTTTTCGAGCATTAATAAGTGGGGCCATTGTTGCTACCCCCTACAGCAAGAGCAGTAATGTCAATCTCGTACAGACTGCCAACCGCCTTTGCATTCGCAGTGTGGACACTGGCACTGGCGGCCATTCTTACACCAGGAAAATTCAAACTGGTATTACAGGATTCAAACACACTTTCAATGGGAAAGGAAAGAGGCCAACATGGAAGAAGAACCACTGAGCTCATTCACCAGGTCCTAGTTTGGAACAGCTAGTGCAGCTGAGGAACCAGAGGCAAAGTGGCCGGAGAATGGGGGCAGATGAAGACATACCAGGCAGGCAGGCAGCAAGGACAGGAAGTACAGGCAGCCCAGAAAAGAATCTCTCCACACTACTCTGTAGACAGGGCTCTGGAACCCTCCCATGCCTTTCCTTACCTGTAAAGGGACAATGACAGCCTTGGTACCATAGGACTGGCAGGAAGAACAAATGAGCTCGTAAGATAGAGGTGCCTGGAACTAGAAAGTGCTCCATAAAAACCAAACCCCAGAGTGTTGGTTTGCTCTCTTCTGTCATGTTCTCTCTGAATAAGTTCTTCTCATACGACCCAAAACAAATTCTTTCTCCATCCAAAAGGAAAAGGTTAGACATGAGAGCACTTACCACCTATGGGGTAAGAGATTAATAACTGAGGACACAAGTGAAGCACTTGAAAAATAGATGAAGGAGAGCAGCAGGAAATGAGAGGAAGGACTGAGGATTTGGCTCAGTAGTACTGTACCTGCCTTGGGAGCACAAGGTCATGAGTTCGATCCCTGGTACTGCAAAAGGCAATGAGAGGAAAGAGGATATCCAGGTAAACATGGAAGAAAGGTCTCTGTGTAGAAAAAAAAAAAAGAAGAGTACAAAGGAGATGCCAACTGTGGTGAGCAGCTAGGTGAAGGACCTGTGCTACAAGGAGCAGGAAGAGTCAAAGCTCAAAGGACAGCTGTGCAGCTGAGAGGTTGTCTTGAGAGCCAGACTGAGGAAATTACTTGTTCAGTTAGCTTTTTTAGAGGTAAGATCTCACTATATAGTTCAAGCTGGCCCTGACCTCACTATGTAGCCCAAACTGGTCTCAAACTCCTGCAATCTTCATGCTTTAGGCAGGTGCTACCACACCCAGCCTGACCCATGGATCTAACTTCACCTTGAAAACAACAGGTCTCTAAGTCAGAGAGGGCTGTCAGAGTGGAGTGCCCCCACAGAGTAAACTGAGCTTTCACTAATACAAATAAGAACAGTACTGCATATAGTATTCTCACAGCAGATGCTTCTTCAGGCATAAAGTAGATACCATGAGACTGGTATCTGGCCAGCAGCAGAATAATCGAAGGATGCCCAACTGGATAGAAATCAGCACAAATACAGCATGAGAAGATGCAGGATCGATGGGACAAAAAGCAAAGTCTCTTATTTGACACCAGTCCATCTGTCATCTTTAGGGCAGTACCAGCTCCATGGGGAAAGTGTCCAGCCTGCCATGGAAGGAGTCACTCCAGGACTTAGGAACCATGGGCTTGACATAGTTATACTCTTCTCCCTCTGAGCATCTTCCTGTTCCAGGCTTTTCTCACCCTGCAAAATGTACATCTAAATCTTCTATAAAAATTTATTTTATAAATCGATGCATTCTATAGCTTATATTTCTTACCTCCATTAATAAATGATAAATTTATGTACACTACAGAGCTGCAGCTATCAGTAAATGACCAAAAAGCTTTTTGATAAAGAACAGGTAAAGAATCAGCAAAACCAAAATGGTGGTAGCACCTGTTCATTCCTTCATGTATATGCATCGACCTACTGGCCAGGTCCCACGGGAGCTGAGGTAAGACATGCAAGTCACAAGTCTTGACTTCAGGAAGCTCATCATCCACAGAGGGGTGAGGTCGGCATACAAATCTTCCGACACACTGGCTTCAATTTCATCTCTAAGGAAAAAACTTTCCCACTGGAATTCAGGAAATGAATACATTTGATATTCAATGTCGATCTTGACTTGCTGATCCTGAGAGATAAACAGGCACTGGAAATGGTTAAACTCAGACACAGCATGTCCACAGCTAGCTTCCTTTCTATCTCTAGGAGCAGGATAACAGGCCCACAGTAAAAAAGGACAAGGCTGACACAGGAGACAGCTCGGGTCAACGGCTATACTAGCTGAAGGAATGGTGAAATATTTTCACTTAAAATCCTATTTTTAACAAACTCACTTTAGCCTCTCAAATACCAAAGCCTTCAACAGGAAAAGCCTTTCCATAGCATTTCCCTAAAAATAGGTCCTGTTACTCCAGCTCCATACTCGGCTTAGATCTCCCTCCAGTTTGCTTCTGCAGAAAGGCTAGGCTCATGGCGAATGGACTACATAATGTTTTCACAGGAGTGCGATGTTTCAGCATTGCAATAATGTCCACCCGTCTGACACCTTCGCACACATGCTGCCTTCCTCCTAGCAAAGGGTCCCGCCCGCTGTGAGCCCTGGCCTCAGCTGTGCTCCCAGACAGCCCACAGAGTTTGATGGCTTAATTTTATCATACAGACTCAAAAAGGGGGCAGTTATTTTTGTTAAAATAACAATAAGGAAATAATTTCCAATGGTAAATTTCTAAGCGATAGAGTCTATGCACCAGATACATCTGTGTCTGTAATTTGCAAAAATTTAACATTCGTTTTTCCCCGTTACTTGGCTTGTTTACTTATAATAACTGTCCATGGAAAAAAAGCAAGTAAGTTAAACCAGAAACGGAGTTTACAAATATAGGCATATTACTCAATTTTGGCAGAGACTTCACTTCAAAATCAGTTACAATCAAAACATCCGAAAACCGTGTAGACTCTAACTCAGTACTAATCTTAGCAGTACTGAGAAGATGGTGCCACTTAGAAAAACAAACAGCATCACTCAACATGATGCATCTACCTTCCTGCCGCATCGCTCTTGTATTGAAAACAAAACACAGAACTGTTTCAGACTCAAGAGCTCACCTGACAGTCAGCTGAGGCTGGAGAGGAAAGGTAGGGACTTGTGGAGCCAAATATGAGGGCAACTCTGCCAGCATCACCATACTGCACCGCCCTGGAGGAGCTGCAGTCCCCTCTCAACTTGATCACTTCGTGCATGACACAGGGCCAGCCTGTCTACTCTGCTCAGAAAAGTCGAAGCCAGACTATGACAAAGAAAACACAAAGCCCAAAACTGCACTGCCACACACATGGTCCCACCAAAATACCACACAGTCCCAGACACAGGAGACAGCTGAGACATAATCCACCTTTCCAACTCTTTTAACACAGCCCCCATCACCAAGTGTCATCTAATAATTAGCATACGTAAGGACAAAGAGCTAGACTGTGACATCAGCTTCTCAGAAAAACCAGCAGATGCAAAACAGAACCAAGCGGCCCAGGCAGCCTGGGGAAATCCCAAATAAACATCCAGCTAAAAAGGACATCAAGGCAGGAGACAAGGAACTCAGGATACTGCATCCTAGAAAGTCTGTGAAAATATTTGTGAACTGAGCAGTTCTGGTTGGGCCTAGCGGTACACACTATAATCCCAGCACTTGGGAGGCTGAGGCAGTAAGACTGCCATGAATTCAAGGCCAGCCTGAGCTGCAGAGTGAGTTCATAGTGAGCCTGAACTAAAGAGCAGGCGCGCACACATACACACACACCCAGGGGACTGGGACTTCTCCTCCAAGGAAGGTGGGTAGAATGGGAAAGATTTACCTATCAAAGAGTAGTAACTACCAAGTGGACATCCAGCCCAAATCTCAACACAGCAACATGCAACATGGTCCCCCAAAGGCATTCTGAAGTAATGATGAGCCCAGTAACAGGAGATCGCAGTCCAGGGTCCATGAGCTCTGTTGGGAGTCCCAGAGCACAGGACACAGCAGCTGGAGTGTGAGCATCACACCCTCAGATGTGCAGCCAGAGTCTGGAGTAGACTGAGCTGCTTAGAAAAGAAGCTCAGGCTGCAGACTGTGATTAGAGTTCACACCCCGGCCATCCCATAAATGTAAGAAGAACATGTGGAGAGACAGGGCTCCTGCGTGCAAGGGCTTTGTTAGCAGCCTGTGCTCCTCCTCTGGCACACTAGGTTTTCTGCTGCTGTCTACGTCAAAAGTGACCAGATAACCATCATGTTCAAGTTTTTAAAAGAAAGACTCAACTTCAAAGCATCTTCTCCCTCCCCTTCAGGGACAAGTTGGCCACAGTAGAGTCCAGCAGCCCAAGGGTTGCTCTGTGCAAATGCGCTCTCTCACTGCACATACTGGTGGGAAGGGATGTCCAGACTCAGAGGACAAGCACAGCCGGCACCTAAACCCCCATCAGGTGCAGACCCCTGGCAGCGAAGACTGTCCAGGGGAGAAAATGACAGAGACAGACACAAGATAAAGTCAAAAGAAATGCATCAGTGCAGGGCACTGAAGATGCACATGAGTGTTCAAGCTTCTGCTGTGTGAACGAGAAACAGTTCCACAAACAGTTTGAGAAACAAGGCAAAACCAAAGAGCTCCAAGTCAGTGAGCACTGGGCAGACTTAAGTTTGAAGCAAAAAGAAAACAAACAACACAATTTATCCAGAAAAAGGTAAAACACATTTTTGAAACCTCATTTCATTTCCTCTCAATCTCTTAGATGCAAATACCAAAATCTTGTTGAAAACAGGGCAGAAGAACTGAGCTGGGCCACCAGACATGGGCCGACAGTTTACAGAGCCCTGAAACAGCACTCAGGAATGAAGACAAGCGACACAGGAGACACCCACACTGCACAGGAGGCTTCAGACACAGCAGAGCAACGGAGGCCATCAGTACGGTACTGATCAGATCCACACACTACAGAGGGACGGTTTGGAGCAGGCCTGGGTTCACCACCAAACTCCTGTGAGTGATGACAGGATACGGCAGGTAACAGCCACTTGCTATGGCTAGGCCCCTGGAAGGCCTAGTCTTTCACATGACATCCATGATGTGATTGTCACATCCCTGTTAGGTAAAAGGAAGCCATTCTAAGGGTGGAAGGGCCAGTGGGCACATGCACAGCAAGGGAAGGTGTCTATGTTGGCCACAAGTCCACAGAAGTGTGCCTCCCTCTAACTGGGGGCACTTCTCTCCCAACCCAAGCCCCCAGGCCCTGCTATTCCCCTCTCCGCTTCCCATCTTCTGCTTAACTCAACTATTCTCTGCAATATTTCCTTCAGAGCTGTGGTATCTGCCCCATGCTCTAAGCCTGGGAAGCCCCAACTCTGGCCCTCTTCTGTCCTCTGCACACCTGGCCCATCCCCATTGGTACCATCACTTACTGATGGCTTCTCTCCCACTGGATTAATGATCTAGAAATCAGAGGACTCTATTCAGTGCTGTATTATCTCCACTGTGTAACACGGATCCTGAGCCATGAAGACAAACTTGCTAGCTGTAGGAACTGTCAGCAGTCATGGAAGATCACCATGCTGTGCCAGGGTGAAGCACTGTTACATCACTAGTGACAAGATAAGTCACAAATTTAAACATTCAGGCATAGTATTTTTTGTAAATCATTATTCCAGAGCAGTAAAGCAATGCTGGTAAGGAAAGTAAAGCAAAACAAAGTGGCAGCCTCCCTAAGAACAGTGAGAAACTGCCACGGCGGTGTCACACAGAGCCAGCAGAACCCCACCTGCACCAGCTGTCGCTGCAGGCTACTGTCTCCCACAGGGATCTCCCCAGAGAGTGTGGAATCTGGAAAAAGAGATCACCCACCAGGATGTGAACTTTAAAGAGCAAGAGCCTCTAGGGCTAGAAGATTTGACTGTATCCTAATTAACAGCAAAACATAATTACAGAAAGAGTGTGGGGCAGGGACTGGGAATGTGGAAAAAGGAGAATCCCTGAGTGAGTTTTGGCAGCCAGAGGGGAAAGATGGGAAGTCCTGGCCTGGATCCAGTCACTGTTCAATGTGTCTCACCTGCTCTGAAGGCAAGTGTGTCGAGCAATCCACAGATGCTGCCTCCACTGCAGGGAGAGAATGTGTGGCTACAAGGAGGTCAGGATGCAGGTCCCCACAAGGGTTGTGTTTCTTGCTATAAATTGCTAAGCAGATATTCTTGATATATGGGTCAGTCAGTGAACTTGTTAATGTGACAGCAGGTTGAGAGATAGACCGATTCTCAGTGCACTGAGAAAAAAGTCTCATTTTTTTTCTGAATGCCCACTTATGAATATCACCTCTCTTTTGGAAGAATTTGTATGTTTTTCAGCTGACGCACTACTTTATCCTTCCCATTCACACTACCTTTCTTTAAATGTATGTGCTAGGTAGACTGAGTTCTAGGGACAATCATTTTTGGTCACTGGTAGTTTTTACCAAACTGAAAAACAATTTACTTGGCAAGGCTCACTGAATCATTAATCCATTATAAATGACCCTTTCACATCTTGCATAGAAGTATCATGCAAATAGTTCGGTTGCAGCAGCAGTAAATTAATGCTGACTTTACAGCACTAAGGCCAATTTCTGCAAAAGTTAATTTGCAAAAATCAGCCCAAGGCTACCAATGATATAAAATTCACTTAATGTGTTAATTTCACACTCTAGAGTCCTCCTCCCACTGGTGGGTGGGTGATGGCAATTATCTGCAGTAAGAGAGTGCCCGAGTTTACCCATGTAACAGAGTTAGTACTCAGCCTTCCTCCCATGACAGGTGTTTTTGTCTCCTTTTGAAGATTTCACAGATGTGTCACTTTGCATTGTTAAACAAAATCATCATTCACACTGCTATGACCTTAGCTGGGCAGTGCTTTTCTACAAAATTTTTCATTTTGCCATGTTTTACTCAACTCCCTAATCTGAAATGAAGGACTCCTCCACCTTTTTTCTCCTTTTCCTCTGCAGATGAGATCCCCTCCAGAACCTCTTGATGTTGGGAGACAACCACCCATAATCGCACAGTGAGAAAGAAAAAGTCAATGCCTCAGCTGTGATCACGGACACATGATCTGGTGTCACATACTATTCGTATAGTAAGACATTGTTCATTTGTCAAATTAGAACTTATTAGAAATGTTTGCTCATCTTGCAAAACACTCACAGAACAGGTTACTGGCTTCTAAGATTTTAGTAAGTACAGTGAATCAATAATTTCATAAGACACCAACTAAGATATAAGTATACACAGAAAAAAAATGAAGAAAATTCTTTGTTTTCATCACTGTGTATTAACACTGGGGTAACTTTATTTCTTTTTTTCTATCCAAACATCATATAAGGAATGTATACTACTTTTAATGGGCTTTGCCCCTAGAAAGCAAAGAACCCATTGGCTAAAAATGTCCACATCCCTTAGTCCATCAGTAAATGAAGCTCTGCACACATCTCTTTAAACTCACTTGCTCCACTGCTTGGAGGGCTGCATTGCTTCACCAAAGGCCAGTCCAGTAGATAAAAGGGAAAGAGAAGTTCTGTGGTTCAGAGACTAATCCCTCCCATCAGGATTCAATCTATAAACATATTCCCTTCCTATTGGCTCTTTGCCCTGCTCATCTATTCTTGATTTTGATTCTTGCTTAACTTGCTATCTCTGCTACATCCAGAACTGCTGGCCTTGCAAATCCCACGGGAAATTGAACTCAGAGCAGAAACAGTCCTTGGCCAGTTCTTATCAACAGCAAGTTTGTCTTTAGAACAGAAAACAAAGTAAAATTCTCCTTAGGATGCTGGTGGCAGCCTCGTGGTCCACAATCTCACCTTTCTGGCCTCAGCTCTTAGCGCAGAATGAATGAGCCATCTGCGGTCCCAGGCAAGTTCACCCAAATGCCTTCCTAGCTGCCAGTCTCTTCCAGGAAGATAAATCCCCAGCTAACCTGCAAGTGAACGAAGATCACCTCTCTTCTGGAAGACAGATGTATTTAACCAACCATGTCCTTTGAAAGAAGCTGCTTTACCCTGTGGAGTCCACAGTCCATTCACCCTTAATAAAACCTCAAGAGTGTACGATTTAAATCAATCTTCTTTGGACCTTCTGACCACCAAGTTGAGTATGAACTGCAGATCCATTTAAACAGGCCAGGTCTGTCAGCCACAGGGTGGTTGCCAAGACTATTTAGTCCTCCAGGGAAGGAAGGTGCTGCCTACTTGTCACCCCGGACAGCAGTGTGGGCAAGAAGGCAGCACAGATGTGATGGTCCAGCATGGGGCCGGGCCAGGCCTCAACTGCAGGGGGCTCTAGGTCTAGGCCAGGAACCTACAACTCTGAGCCTGCAGAGTATCAGTACAGGTTCTAACCTAGTAGAAATGGAAGTTCCTAAGTAAGTATGATTTCTTCCGGGGGAACAGATGATGGGAGGTACCACCGACAGGGAAATAGCAAGACACAAAACTTGGATGGTACAGCAATGTGAATTATCCCACGAATGGCAATGAATTTTACATTCTAGATCTTTATAATGAAGAAAAAAGTAAACAAAACTATAGAATTTCAACAGACATAAAAGGAACCCTAAAGCACGAAGCTTTTATTCATTAATATTAAGCACCTACCACACCATTAAAATACTGTGACTCTTACATGTTTGCTGGCTTGTATAAAAAAGTGATTTGGTTTAGAAATTCCCTGTTTCTCTGTGCTCTAGGAGGGACACTACAATCAATCTGTCAAGAAAAAGATACAACACAATAACAAATAAAGTCAAACGACACCAATGCCTTTCTGATTAATGATACAAATGACTACCACATCTTTCTCTAGTCTTTGTCCAACTCTTAGTTCCTGTCTATCCTGATTAAAGAGAGTGGGGTTCTAGACACATTTTAGGAAGCCAGCCTTTAAGTACTTAAATGCATTTACAAATAGGTTTATATCACTATGTGGTCAGAATGCGGACCATGGTTTACAGGTATTTACGTGCCAGGTTCTGACTGACCTGATGACACCAACCTGTTTTTTTAAATAACCTTTCCTCATGCACTCACAGCATGCAAGGCCAACCAGAGCCCCCTCTCAGTAAGACAAATACGATGGTAAAAACTAGTACAACTAACAGCAGCTCTTTCAATACACAGAAACCCTAACTGGATCCCAGACTTACTGCCTTTTAGTCTGTAGCCGGTCAGGTGGATACACATACCGCATGCTCATCCTATTCCAGGGGCACACACACACCTACAGCAAAAGCAAATCAAAACGCTCGGGCAAAGAGGCCCTTCCTGTATTGGGATGGTCTGCACAGTGGCCTTGACTGGCAGGTCCCCCACGGCGATCCTGGGTCACTACTAGGCTTTGATGTCCCAACCACTCAGGGCTCCACAAAGACAGACCCTTGAGGATAATCCTGATGGGAATTTCATTCACTAGATTCCAAATTATACCTCTGAATCAACACCCTGGGGCAGGCCGAGGCGTGGAAGGGGCCTGTGAGTGGGTCTGTGGCAGTGAGTCAGGAGACTGTCTACACAGAGGTCTGAGCAAACACAAGGGTGGCAGTGGAGTGGGGCAAATCCAAAGCCAGTAACCCCAAGTGTCTTGATGTACCAGCTGCTCCAAGGACCCAGGGAAAAACCCAGGCCATCTATGTCCCCAGGAAATTTAGAGGTTTAGGGATGGCAGAGAGGCACTGAGGAAGACAGACAGGGAAAAGGGCCCAAACACAACTGGCAAAAAGCAAGTGGTGACCTTGACAGGATGGTGCCTAGACCCGTCCTGGGTGTAGCTGAGATCCCAACAGCATGTTTCCCATAACAGGAGGATCACGAACTTGCAAGATTAGCAGAAGGAAGGAGTTAAATACCTTCAGTATTCATCATTAGTCTATTCCTCCTAAGCAGTGCTAAAGGAAGTCTTTACTTGGCTAATTGCCTGAATGAAAATTAGTTTGGGAATGATTTGCATGAAGATATGTACTTTAAAAAGTCAAAGATACACAGTATTAATTCTAATGTACAGCTTATCATAGCTTTTTAATGGAGAGAGCTATAATAAAGAAAAGTCATAAGTAATACCAATCTATTCTGTGGACACATTAAGAACATCATATTATTTTGAAAAGAGGGATTTGTTTTTCCATTGAGACTACTGGTAACCTAATACTTTTTATCCTAATGGACTGGTACACAGTTCTGAAAATGATTAGAAAGCAGCAAGATCTGGCTTATTTTTTTATAAAGTAAAACAGTGCTGGCTCTCTCTGTTGACAATCAGATGCAGACAAAGGGGATCCCTTCAGCAGAGAAAAACACATTGTTAGATAGAAGCAGTGACTCAAAGAGGAGACAACACCCCACATGCTCATTTTTCCCCTCGACAGCACCACTAACTGTGCATATTTTAGCACATTTTTAAAGGAAGAGCAGAAGAAGTAAAAATTCACAAGTTAACAAACACCTGCAAGGCGGTGCAAGAGGACCTGTATAGGGAGTGCTATGCAGACATCTGGCACACCTGTCAGACTGCCAAACCTCTGCATTTTCAAGCTATTCAGGCACTTTCTAAAGAAGAAGGGAAAAAAACCCTTCATGCCTGAACTGTGAGGCGGGAGAGCGTGCTTGTAACTCAGCCCTTGTCAAGCAGCCTCAAAGGGTTCAATAGCCTTTTTATAAAACTATTGTGTGGCATAGTGCCTAAAAATAGTGTGGTTCGGTAGGCAGATCACACCAAAGAACAATGCGTACACGCTAAGCTACCATCCGACAAAGTAACGGAACAGGCCACAATACATTCCTGGTCTACACTGCAGCCCCAGCGACTGTCTACCAACCTGGACCCTCTAAGTCCCTTCTTCTTCCAAAAAAATGGAGAACCATGCTGGCCCCATCCGGCCTCTACAGGAATACAAGGAGACACAACATACACTTTTATGTACTCACTGTCAATGCTGAGACACATTCTTCCCTCCCAAAACAGACAGGAAGGCGATGACTACATTAACTATTGAATATGGTTCACTCCAGATTCCCTTAAATGAAAGTTGCATTCAAATCACCTGTAGAAATTAGAAAAATGCCCCCTTCTCTGAATAAACAGCCCTGTAGCAGTGATGGCAAATCTTTTAGAGCTTTCAATGCTACACACATGCCATAGGTTCGCCACCACTGCCCTAAAGAGTGAGTGAGACTTCTACTGTGCCTGCAGCTGCATGGGGGCCCAAGTTATCCCAATCTGTAACTGCCCAGCCCATGGAAAGAGGGGAGGCAGGAGCACTCTGATGGATCCTCTCAGCCTTTGTCAGACACACAGCTAATTACCACCAAGTTTCCTTCCTTAGAGCAAAATCAATTACTTAACCAGTAAATTGAAGTCTTAATATCACCACAGATCCTCACTGAATGCCTCCTTCATGAGCTCCTCTATGGAAGTCCTCTAAAAAGAGATGTCTAATACAAACAAACAAGAAGAAACAACTTATTAAATGACAATGTGCTCCGTGAAAGGGCCCTGCTGGCTTCAGATGCATGAACGAAGAGCAATTCCAGCAGCTTCTGGGGAAATGAATACATAAAACTGCATCTTTACAAAGGGGTCTACGATTACCAAAAATGCCTTCCAAACAGATGATAAAAGACCTGCACAGAGTCTGATTTGCATCTTAAAAGTGTGAGGTAAGAACTCTCAAGTGTACGAGCCCTACTCTGAGCCCCATTTTTCTCTCTGTGCCCAAGGAGAATTTTTACTCTGACCAAGAAGCCAACAAGTTGGAGTTCCAGCTAACCAGTAAAGGTTCAAGTGCACCTTGAGAAGCTGCATACATACATCAAGCAGGTCTCTGGATCCTGAATGAATCAACCATTTCATCAGAGTGTGGGTGCTCAAATTATTTCACATTGTTCTGGAACACCATCTTCAAGTTTTATGAGTATTCTACTCATTTTACACAGACGGCATTGGAATGCTTCCCTTTCTGTGTGAACAATATATAGATAATGAGAGGCTGTCAGTATATTGTAGAAATTCTTTTGGGGGGATTCTTGTCAACACTGCATGCAGAAAATTAGATCTTGAAACACGTGAGAAATTGAAGTAAAACTGAATGGACAGCCTGGCCTTCTTGCGCAGCTACTGGCCCTAAGCACCTCACAGGGTAAGTGAAGTCCAGTAGGCTGCTGCTCTGCATGATTAGCTCCATGACTTAACAAAGAGCTCTACCTTCCTAGGCCTTGATATCCTCATTTTTAAGATGGGAATAATAATGCCTACTTCTAAGCACTAATGGGTAACTGAACGACATAAGAAAAGTACTAAGATATTACCTATTACATATTAAACAGTAAGCATATAAATCTGCAGCAATAATCATGAGACAGCACAGACAAGGTCCTGTGAATATACTGTCCCTGAGAACAAGTGTCTGCCACGATGGTCATTAACTGCTTCGCCTACAGTAAGGTTGACCAGGGCAAAATCTGAGGAAGACTTAGCTGTCATGTAATGGAGCCACAGCACATTGTCATTAGTCATCCAGTTACAGAGCTAAGAAAAAAAGGAGGAATTCCCACTTATTGAGAAAAGTATGTCTTATCTTGTCCGTGAGAAGAAATTCTAAGTAAGAAGCAGTTTCTTTTCAGTGGGATTAGCAAGGACTAATGCAGGAGAGTCCAGACTGTTCTACGTTGATCAATCTGGAAACTTAAATTCCAGTTGCTCAGTCATGCACTCAGGATCTGCACAAAATGAGAGAGCTTGGGCTGAGGAGGCAGGTGGGGATTCAGGAGCCCTGCCCTGGGGCAGAAGGACAGTGGGTGGCCACTGCCTGTTTCAGCCATGATGATCTTGCCCGCCCATTTTCACTCCTAGGAAGCTAAACCACCATACTGTCTCTTTCTCCACTTCTCTGATTTTGACTGAAGTACCCCATTGTCTGGATGTATTCACTCATCCTTCAAAAGTGTACAAACAATTCATGTATACCAGCCTTTTGTTAGACGACCAAGACCCTTGCCATCTTTGCTCAATAGAATGCCTTCGTTTTTTTGCAAGGACTGTCATGGAGTATTTTACGGGAATTTGTGCCTATCTTTTCCTCCACAACCTGCTGTAAATCTTGGAGAAAGGTGGCCTTTCAATCAATCATCATCTTTCCCAGTATCTCAGTGTACACAGCTTACAGAAATTATCGAGTAAATACACAATGAACTAAATCCATCTCACATGAGCAGGGACCTACAGAGCCCTGTTTTCCTCCCCCAGCTCTTTGGATTTTAAAACCCACTGGAAGTGGCTAAACCTATTTATCCCCCGCTGATGGGATATGAAATGAAATGTTTACAGACAGCCTGGAAAACATCTGTGCTGCCCATCCTAAGACTCCATGAATGTACCCAGAACAGGACAAACATAGGCTGAGATAGCAAAGCAGTCACAAGTCCCACATATAGGCGAGATACTTCTAAGTGATCAACACCTGAGTCACACAGTTTAGACTTGTTCATGACACTTCTCTACCAGGCAACAGATTGTTTGTGTCAACTGTAGACCAAGGGTGCCCATCCCCCTACTGGATCCCTATTCAAAGATCTGGCAACTGTGATGGTTGTTTAGTAATGCGAGCAGGACAGTAAGAAATGTACCAGTCAGACAATGTTTTACACAGAAGGGGATAAACGACAGCCTCTCTAAAGATCCTCTGGGTCCGAGAGCTTCCCTGGTGCTACAAAACGACCAAAAGAGGACAGGGTCAAAAGAAAGCCTACTGCTTCCCTGCTAGCATGTAGTCTGATTCCAAAAAGTGAGGAACTGGTGATAAAGCAAAAAGCAGAGAGGAGGATCAAGATACTCAGACATCAGAATAGTGAACCTTTCTGATAACAAAAGCCCAGTAGTTAGAAAGTCTCACTAGGAATCCAAAGGCTGAAATACAGAGTACTCAACACTGGTGCTAGGTATCTTGGAAAATTTGATTCATCTATCTTTGTAAGGACAAGAACTGGAGTTCAGCCTGAAAGAACAAGTTTTCAACCTTCTGATAAACAGGCCTCAAGTCTTCCCAATGACTGAGTGTGAAAACAAGTAAACCAATGTAAAGGCATCGGCAGAGGCTGATGCAACGAGAACAACTAAACCACTATATCTATCATCTCAGTTCTACTGCAAATTACAAGATTTATACATTTTAAATATAAATTTGTGGAAGAATAACTATCACTGCAAAAGGGAGAAAAGAAAGGAACAGAGGCAACTGAAACTTCTACTTTTTAACAAGGTATCGAACCTGGAGTAAATTCCCGTAAAATACTCCATGACAGTCCTTGCACTTTTTTTAACAGTGTGCTGTACACACTGGCTGTGGCCCCTTTAGCTGGACACAACCATGTCAGTTAACCTGCACTGGAAGGAAGGTACCATGTCTCAGAGCAGCTTCATCCATAGAACACAAATTTATTCCACTTTGTGAAGGCCCCTCCACATTGTTATCACATACAACTCCAACCGTAAGCACTAAATCAAATTTAAAACAACAGATAAGGCAGAGTAGAAAAAAATTTAAGACTGGAACTTTTACAATATGTAAAAATATGTGCAAATTTAAAACTAAAATATAATTTTTTTTTTTTGAGACAGGGTCTCCCTTTGTAGTTCAGACTGGCCCTGAACTCAGCCTCAAACTCACATCACAGCGATCCTCTTGCCTCTGTCTCCTGAGTGCTGGGATTACAGGAGTGAGCCCCCATGCCAGCACTGTGGTATGTGGTACTGATTGCTGCTGGGCATGAGTCTCTAGGCCCAGTATGGTATATGGTTACTGAGGATCGAACCTGGGCCCTCGCGCTTGCAAGACAGGCGCTGGAACCACTGAGCTAAACCCCTGGCCCTAAAATATAATTTTTATAAGCACGCAGTGAGGAAATTCTGTCTTAGCATGAGAAAAACAACAAAAAATAGCTGAACTCACAGAAGACTATAGAGATCAATACCACTCTTACCAGTGATATTTGAACAAAGCTAAAAGACAAACTTACTAAGGCAAAAATACTTGCTTATTAGCTATAAGGAGACAAAATAAAGACATTTTTTAAAATGAGGACATTTAGGGCCAGGGATTTAGCTCAGTGGTTCCGGCGCCTGTCTTGCAAGCACAAGGACCTGGGTTTGATCCTCACGCCCAGCAGCAATCAGTACCACATACCACAGTGCTGGGCGTGGTGGCTCACCCCTGTAATCCCAGCACTTGGGAGGCAGAGGCAGGAGGATGGCTGTGATGTGAGTTTGAGGCTGAGCTCAGTGCCAGCCTGAACTACAAAGTGAGATCCTGTCTCAAAAAACCTAACAAAAAAAAAAAATGAGGACATGTAATAATCCAAAAGAAATACAAGTGGATGATGACAGCAAAAGATGACTAATAGCACTACTAATTTTTTTAAAGAACATAAAAATGTAAGCAATGAAATACTTGTTCAAGTTAAAATAAAAAATTAAAATGTTAGATTACTCATACTGGTGAAGACTGCAGACTAACTATCCAAAATCACCGAGAGGTTCATGAATGGGTATGCCAATTTGAAGGGGAGTCTAGCAATATCTGTCAAAGATTTAATTAGGTACCATCTTTTCACATAGGGATTTCATTCCTAAGAATTTACTTTAAGAAAATAGTTGTGTGAATCAGTATATAGAAATTGTATTAATATTAACCAAACACTGACAAGCATCTACTTGTCCTTCACAAAGGGTAAGATCAACAAACCACAGTAGATATACACCATAAAAACCAGTTCAGTGTAAACAGAGTTAAGTGCGGACAGCTAGGTACTGACAATGAGAGATGCCTACAGGGAGAAATAGTTCCTTTTCTCAAGTGTGCATACAGATTTAAACAAAGTCTATCCCCACCAATTGATTCTGGGGAACAAACTACAGGGGAAATTTATGTCTAAGTTACATATTTCTATGTGGTCTAAATTTAATACACTTATAAATTTAAAAATTACAGAATTCAATTTTGACAAAGTATGCCCCAAGTCATGAGCACTTATCACAACTCACCTCCCAATCCACCCACAGAGCTGACCTAAAATGCATCCTGGAGGTGTCCTCTGTCCATACACCTGGAGAGACCACCCAAAAATCAAGACCAGTGGCACTGTTTCCCCATAGCAGTCCACGGCAAGACCAGAGGCCATCACCTGAGTTCAGCGTGCACCAGGTGTTCCTCAGCAGGCCAGAAGCTGGTCACAGAGTAAACTTAGCACCTGTCTACGGAAGTAGACAGTGAGAGTGTCCAACAGTGAGAGACAAGAGCAGTCTTTATGTATGAAGGTCCCTTCTGAAAACATACCACTTGAGGCCAGGGATTTAGCTCAGTGGATCTGGCCATTTGCCTGGCAAGCCACAAGATCCCAAGTTTGATCCCTGGTACCACATACCACAAGGCTGGGCATGGTACCTCATGCCTGTAATCCCAGCACTTGGGAGTCAGAGGCAGGAAGATTGTTCTGAGTCCGAGACTAGCCTGGGCTACACAGTGAGTTCAGGGCCAGCCTGAACTACAAAATGAGACCCTGTCTCAAAAAAAAAAAAAAAAAAAAAAAACCTAAAGCAAACAAACATAAAAATCATACCATCTGTTCCCTGTACTTAAAATGTCCTTACTCTTAGTAGCCTAATTCCCTATCAGCTATCCTCACTGGCACTTCAACCAAGTTTTCTAAGTCCCATGAAGTAAGGACACAGCAATGTCACAGAAGGGCCATCTCCCACCATGGCCTCCTTGGTCCCCAGCCTTTCTGCAAGGATGCCAGCCTGGCACCATGTAGGCCTGATACATTTATAGCAAGCAGTAAGGAAACAAGGAGGACACCAGTTGACACTCTGCCACTGCTTAAATGCTTATCGTCTGGCCTCCGCTGTGGAGCCAAGCTCACAACCCCAACCCCCAGGTACGCCGCTATAACAGAAGACAATGCTGCAGAAATGAAGCTAACCAAGAGACATGGCTAGTATGCAGGGCATGCCCCAGACTGGACTTGCATAGAGGAGCACAGTACCTCAAGAGAAGCTGGGAGTGAAACAGCAAAATCAGAATGGGAATAACAGACCGGGTGTCAAAGGACTTGATTTTATACAACCTGAGGTTGGTAACAAAATTGCTGTGGTGTGAGAAAGTGTCTTTACTCTTAGGAAATATACACCAAAGTTCTCAGAGTCAAAATGAGGGGACCATGTACCTGTGTGAGTATACACACGTGAGTGAGTATGTTTATGTGTGTACATGCCTAAGGCCAGATGCAACGTGATAGTCAGGGATGCCACCTCCATGGGCTCCTCACACAACACACTTTCCTACTTCCTGCTGTTCCACACAAGGAAAGGTGAGCTATGTTGGCTCTGGCTGGGGCAAGGGTGTTGGCAATAAGCCCTGGCCTTCTCAACCCTGCTCAGACAACCCAGGAGCAGGCATATCCCCTATTTCACGTCCCTTGAGGATGTGGGCTCTAGGCAGCCTGTGGCTCACTAGTATGCTCACTT